>WBRY01000034.1:0-295955 GCA_011800735.1 Peronospora destructor | reverse complement strand
CTTGTCTTCGTGTTTTGCTGGAGATTGCGAAGAAGTCGAGATGAGCTGTGGATACGTTGAATGATGTTGCGACCACCGCTACAAATGGTTCACGTTCACTTTCAGCGTCAACCGCCTGTTTGCGAGGCTCGAGAGACCTTTCGATGGAGGCGTAGTGAGAGGCCTTTTGGTGGAGCCTTGGTGACAATCTGCGATCAGTTGCTGCGCTGCTGCAATGGCTGCCGCTACAAGCGGTCCGGACACGATCAAAACCCTTATGCCAACACTTCGACAACGATCAAACCGCATTGAATGGATGGACGTTGGAGGCGATTTTCTTCTCAAGTATGCAAAATGGCGGTCTCGAGATAGTCGATGGAGCAGAAAAAACAATTGATACGTGCAATCAATCTGATATTGCCGTTTCGGATGATATACCTACGCTTTCTCTTGATTGTTCCGTTTGGGTTCGACACACACATTTCGTATCGAGTATGTCGGAAAATTCTTCGATATCAGACAACGAGAGTTTCGATATTAACATGTTGCAGATCATCTTTGTCGTCGAGAGAAAATACTGAATGATTTCAATATTGAAGATGGATGAGAGGGACAGCTGAAGCCGTTTGGATGGCACAAGCCTTCAGAGGCTAATCGAGTAAGGAATGTCGCGGCTCGAGGGTTGCATAGCATCTGAATGTAGCGCAGATTTCCACCACTTGCAGTGCGGCAGTGTTCATGATGAAGGTGCCGCGCACAAGTCGAGTGCCTACGATCCAAGCCTCTAGGTCCAGTCTCCAATTGCTTGATCGCCATGACACAGCATCTCAGCAAAGGAGCGGCCAAAGCAGTGACATCGAAGTTCATTTATTGCTCACGACGACACTGAGGAAACACTGGCCTGTGCTTACCTACGCGAACTCAGGAAAATCCTGAGCATCCTCGATTCCGCGGGTGCAGTGTATCTGGGTCAGCACTTTGAGTCGAAACGATGACGTATGACTCGTCGGTGGGTGTAGCATGTCACGCCCAGTATTGGCTGAAAATGACGCTTGAGCTGAGTAACAAGAGCCAAGGCGCTTCAGCGCATGCTCGTTGACACGAAGCAGAGGCAACAAGAGCCGCTCTCGCGTGTGTGGTCTCGATGCACAGACGGGTACAGAAGCAGGATTGAAAACGCTTGCCTCTGATATCAGAAAAAGCGTCACTGGATATGTACACTGTATCGCAGGAGGTGCCATATCGTGGGCCTCATGACGTCAAAGTATTGTAGCACAATCAACTGCTGAGGCCGAGTATGTTGCAGCATGTGAAGCATGCATGGAAGGACAAGGTCTACGCAACTTATTGATTGAAGCATTTTCGTATCTGGTTGTAAACTATAGACTCGGCATTGACAAGCAGCGTTTGTCATGGTGACTAACCCAACTTACAGTCGCCGTACTCGACACATTGAACTACGTTGGCACTATGTTCGAGATCAGGTGGGCAAAAAGGACAGTGGAACTGTGGAAAGTCAAGACCGAGATTAATCCATCAGATTTGATGACGAAGCCTCTCGCCAGTGGTCGATTGGAGAAGTTAAGTGGCATAATGGCATGACGAAGAACCATGTTCCGAAGGGACTGTCTTCAGAGGAGGGCGTGTTGGAGTAAGTTTCAACTATTCCGCTATACATGTATACATTTAGGTTACGCGACCGACTTAACTGTGGTGGATTTAACAGCACAGACTCAAGGTTTTTAACTGCTGGCCAACGTGGAAAGATCATGCTCTATGATACAATAGATTGGACCCATGCGGCATATTTGCCTGTACGGGATGTCAGTTGGACAGTCACGGATGCTAAATTTACCCCGGATGACAAGAATGTCATGTACTCCACTATCAACAGCAACGTTCGTATGGTGAGCACAGACTTTGATGAAAATGGAAAGGAGTACGTGTTCCCACTGGCACGCCTGACGACAGGAAGGGGCGACAGCCGTTCGATGCCGATGAATCGGCTCGGACGTTTTGGTGTGTGGTGCATTGATATCAATGCGTCAGGCACGGAATTTGTCGCTGGCACGTCGCAGAGTAGTGTTACATGGAGACCCAAGCGCCCATGTGTCACGTTGTTGGCCACTACGATGATGTTAATGCTATTGCATTTGTGGACGGCTCTCTGCATACGAATGTTTTTGTGAGCGGATCAGATGACTCGCTGATTAAATTGTGGGACCGCCGTGTCTTGTCCCAGTCGAACCCGAAGCCCCAAGGTGCTTTTCCAGGTCACACTGACGGCATCACGCACATTTCGTCAAGAGATGATGGCTACTACTTTATTTCGAACTCAAAAGACCAGACTATCAAGCTCTCGGAAGTGCTTTTCATCGAATGATTATGAGGAATTGGCGCCTTTTTGCAGACCATACTCATGGGACTACCGCTATCAGGCGTATCCGGGATGCAACATGGTACCAGTAGAATACCTACATGACAAGTCGGTGATAACATATCGTGGTCACATGGTCATCGAGACGCTTATTCGGTATTACTTCTCGCCGCTCTAATCCACCGTGCAAAAGTACATTTACACGGGCTCAGCGGACGGTCGGGTATACGTGGGTGCATCACAGAATTTTGTGAAAATAGCGGTTTGAAAAAGAGTCCGTCAGGTTGGGAGATGCTTTGCCAGATCTAGTGACTTCTCTTGTAAAGAGAAGCTTACATGGAGAGTCCTTATGACCACATTTTAAGCATGGCTTAGTTGGCAAAATAAAACCTTGGATAGACTGACTACGCATAGTCGCTAACTCTACACAAGACACTGGAAAGGATGTACTCCTGCGAGAGAAATTTGGTGCTGTGGCGCGTACAGATGAGGTTGCGTTCACACGTTACCAAGAAATACCTGGCTCGATGAGCCTGATGTAGCTGTAGGTGTACAAAAAGGAAGTCAAATGACACGACATCTGACGCAGCTCGAAGAGACTAGTGTAGTGAATAGGACGATAAGTAGTCACCATCCAATGGTCCTGCACAGAGCCAAGACCCTGTTGCAGCTGATAGCGAGCTGACACGAAGTCAAGCGTCGCAAATACCTGCACGAAGCCAAGAGCCTGATGCGGTTGAAAGGGGTGTGTTTGCTGCGATAGCAACGAGGAACCCACTTCCTAGGTCGTGACTGACAAACTAACAGGAAGATCAAAGACACGTCTAAACTAGTGACCTTTGGATCAGGCTTGGTCAAGAAGACGGACCTACGAACGAGAACGCACGAAAACTTGGTGGACTGTTGCTCGTCGTCTACGATGAAAAAGAGCGTCTTGGCGACTGATTGTAAGAAACGGCTCGCTGCTCAAGGCTAGGAAGCCTTGAACGGCAGTCCCTTTTACGATGTTCTGTAAGGTGATCCGTGTCGAAATTACTTCTTGCCGGTTAGAATCACTTCTTTTTGCACTGATTTCTCGAAATTTTCAGCTTATTTGCATTTTTATAAAGTTGATTCGATGAGTTTTCGGGTATTTGGATCCTTCCTGTGCTCATTGCGTCTGCCGCTTCATCATCAAAGGCGCCTTATTACCTGTCCACCCATCCCCCCCACTCACTCCCGGTTGATTCGCAAGTCTCCACCTTGTGCTGCGGTTTGCGTCATCGCTGATGAAGTTCTTACAGGAAAGGTATCGATAAAACATGTAACCACCATTCGATACTTTTATCACTCTCGTCTTATCATAATATTTCCATAGACCATCGATACCAACTCGCACTGGATTTCCAAATTCATGTTTAATCGGGGTATTGACCTTAAGCGCATCGTTGTGATTCCCGACAACGAGGAGGTAATCGTTTCGACGGTGAAGGAGTTGTCACAAATGGTTGGCCTTAATGGATATGTGATTACTACGGGAGGCATTGGACCTACCCATGATGATATCACTTACCAGAGTGTGGTATGCTTTATATATTGTTCACTTCTATGAAGGTTGGTATTAATCTTATCTATTGTGGTGGCCAGGCAAAGGCATTTAGTCGTAGTCTTGAGTTTCATGAATCGACACTGAGAGAACTTGAGGCTGCTATGACAGATCAAGCTCAAGAAATGACGGAGGGACGGAAACGAATGGCTCTACTACCGACTGGCTGTAAGACGCTCAGTACAGAGTTTTGGACGCCGATTGCGGTTGTGGAGAACGTATTCATCCTACCTGGAATTCCTTCTATGGTTCGCTCTATGCTGACGTCGAATGAAGAGCACTTCGTTGGGGTTCCTATCTTCCGTGCAATCGTAAGTGTTTACATACCGTTGTCATTATAAACAATCCGTGCTCACTTTGCCTGTTGCTTTGCAGGTCAAAACACTGAAACTGGAGGGTGATCTAGCAACTCGGCTGACTGCCGTGCAGGTTGCGCACCCGAACGTTGCAATCGGTAGCTACATTAACTTGACGAAGGACGAGACGGGCGTGTGCGACATGAGCTATAACACTCGTATTACTATTGAAGGACGCGACAAGACGGAGATCGAAGAAGTTAGTGCCGAAATTGCGAAGCTCTTCAATAGCGAGCGCGAACTTCTTGCTGACGAATAATTCATTAGTTTATAGAGATTCATACTTGATGTGTGTCGGTCGCTTAATTTGCGAAATACTGACCGACCGATCATGACGCAAAGATTCAGTATCGCAGATAAGCCAATTTCGTGCAGTGATGCTGATACTGTGTCTATCCTATCAAAAGTTGTACCTCCATGATATGCTGGTATCAGCAACGCTTTCCATCGTCGCCTCACTACATATTATTGGCAATTATCTTAGTGTGTATCGCTTTACAGAACGCACACTCGCATTATGGTAAGCAAATGCAGTCTTCGATAAAAACCCAAACGTCGCATTTGTTTAAACAATTTCTACGCTTACCATTACGCTGAGTTGAGCATGGAGTTAAGAACATGGTGCAGGAGGATGTACTGCGAATCGCGGGACTGCGCCGGCACAGTATTGAGACCTGTTTGCAATTCTTGCAGCACGCTGGTCACAAAGCCGGCAATACTTTTATCGCGCACGTCCATAAGTAAAAGAGACTCTCGCAGCCAATTAACTTTCGTCTCTAGGTCATCCACCAGTTCGGCCCCTAATTGCTGCACTAGGCATAGGATCAGCATCTGCGAGAGCTTGGGTGGGCGGCTGCTGAGGACAAGCCGCGGATCGCACTGCTGGCAGGTAAATGCTACAAGATTTACATTTTGTGCACCAAGTGCGAACTTAAACGCCTCCTCCCAATCATTTCGTGCGATATAATCCAGCACAGTGCCCTGCTGTGCCTCAAACTGGAGCTCTTCAGAAGACTTTGCAACCGGAGCTGATGCTACGTCCATTCCCCCAGCATTAATAGTCAAGCTCAGTTGCTCCACCTGCTTGCTCAAGCCTTCCACCACCTCCGTCAGCTGCTCCAGTTGGCTTGCAACCTTTGCGTTGCTGCTATTTTGCCCACTGCTCTCAAATGCACTACGCGTGCCCTGCACAAAAGTGTCATTAATTTGCTCGAACATTTTCTGCGTGGCGGCCTGAAAAGAAGGAATCAAAATGTCCTGGAAACACTCACGGAAGGACTCACGGACGGGCTGACGAACATCTTCCACTACGCGCTGCACCATGTCGTCGACTCCATTGGCCAGCTGGTCCGGTAGCGATCTCGCCAGCGAGTCATCCAGCTTTCGTTCCATCAGCGGGATCAGTTTCTCGCTAATTACATGCTGGAATCCATTCTGCACGGGTTTCATGAAGTTGTTCTCCATGGTGTGCAGCACGATACGGCCCATTGCGGGCACAAGAACGGACTGAAGCTGCTTCTGGATCGACTTTTCCACTTGAGTCGATACCTGCGTCGTCAGATGATTACTTAAACTTCCCATAACTCCACGCATATGTTCACGGAGCTCCTCATCGCGCTGGAGCTGCGCCGCTTCCATGCGGCGTAGCGATGCAATAAGCGTCAGTTTCGGCGTTTCACTCGCTGTATCGTCAACCGACGGGTCATACTGCACAGAGGATTCATCCTGAAATGCACGAACAGAAGACGATGGGGAAGAGCGATTATAAAATCGCAGGCTAGGGAGCATTCCAATTTCACCTGTCACCGATGACGTTGACACCGACACTGCATCGTCAGCAGTAGTAAGATGCAGTGAGCGAGCACCAGTACTTCGGGTGCTTCGTGTACTCCGAGCTGGCGATGAAGGAGCTGGAGGCAATCCATTAGGAGCCATTCGGAGCGGAGCTTGATGACTAGCGTTGCTATCTTCCTCCTCCTCATCTTCCTCAGCGATTTCAGTTTCAGGAGCCGAAATCGCAGCAGATGCAGCCCGCGGGGATTCCGCTGCCGTCTGATACGAAGTCTCGATGCTCTCTCCTTCGGTCGTCACAGCACCAACCGATTGGCCAGCGTTTTCACTAGCCTCGAGCGAGCCATGAGCGCCAGGCATGTAACATTCACTGGCAGCCACGTGATATCGCTGAATAGCCTGTGTCTGCAGACAGTACAGCTGCATAGAAAAGTTTAACCCACCCAACGTGGAGGCCAAATCACTGCCATCGCGTGCTGGTTGGCTCGGAGCAGTACGATTAAGTAAACCCATACTGAGCACTGGATAGGCTAAAGTAAATTCCGTCACGTTGTCAAAGAGGCGTGGTGTGCGAGTGTCAGAACTGGGGGCTAGGTGGAAGGTATATATCAACGGCTTGGAGCGGTCAGCAACAAATAAGAACTGCGTAGTTGGGTCAAAGATTGTCTCGTGCAGAAGTGACGAGTTTTCATAAGTTTCATCACGAAGCAACACCGTCTGGTAGCATACAGGAGCGTTGCTCTCCATTAGCGCCGCATTCCAAAGCGACAAACGCGTATTCGATTCGCCACCTATAAAAAGACCCTGCTGATTGAGAAAGTTGCCACCGTAGAAGTGGAGACTGTCAACAGTCTTACCGTGGAACGGCTCAAAGCGATGAATAAACTCGGCAGGCTGCCCAGGGTGCCAGTCTTGCACACGATATACTTGCACAAAACCATCACTGCCAGCAGTGATTACACATTCGCCGTTATTTGGCGAAAAAACCATGTCGTTGATCTGGTGACCAGAATCCTGTCCGCACACGACACTGATATCGTAAAGGTTTTCGGCACCACTACCATCAGCGGCAACTCCTGACAGGTCAGCAATAAACACCAGGCTTCCATTAGCAATAGCAATCTTGTTTGATTCCGATGGATGCCACTTCACACGCCGCGCTTGTGTCGGCACCAACTTAATCAACTCGCGGCTCATGGGATCTTTCTGGATCGCCCATATTGCCACATAGTTGTCTGTACCAAAGCTCAACAGCAACTCCGATTTACTGTTGAAAAAGGCCAATTCCGTAACCGTGTGATGTTCATGTTTCCGCAGCAACAATCGATCCACTGAACTTTGACTAATCACTCGAATTAATCCATTCCGAATCGGGTAAGAAATAAAGTACTCGTTCACTGATATGAGGGTTCCCAGCTGCGACGTACGTTCCGAATTGTAGAGTGTAATAGGCATGACTTCCAGCGATCTACTCTCATCAGGGGCGGCTTCTACACGCGGATGATACTCCACACTTTCTCCACTAAGTCTCACCCCAGGAGGCGCCTTCGGGGTATCAGTTGTTCCAAATCCTGGAGTGCTATTGCTTGCACGTTTGGGAGAACCTGTTAGCGAGCTCGATGCTGATCTACCTGCTCCATTCCTGTGAATATCATCCACAGAGGCACTAGTGGCACTGCGTAGTGCTGCAGAATACGTCCCTCCACTAGTGGCAGAGAAACTGAGTACCGGCTGGAACTGAGAGAAAGACGGTGGCAACGGTCCCGATCTGGGCGGCGGAAAAGCTGCGTGGTTAGACAGATTCTGCTGGAATTGAGGAAGGAGCAAGTTTGGCGCGCTCATGGGTGGAATGGGCACTGACCCCATGGGGCGCATGTGGCTGTTAGCCATGGGCATCGAGTTAGAAGATGTGGCCAAGAACTGCTGCAAAAATTGGTTCGGACTGGACACGGCTAAAGGTGCAGGAGGCAAAGGAGGGGGCTGATGTTGCAGCAATTGGTGCAGTGAATTGCTCTGCGTCACTTCAGGAGAGACGTGGTCGAGTGGCGAAAAGCGGGCTAGAAAAGTAATTCATTTAGAATGTGTCCCTCTTTAGAAGATGTAGGAATCAAGTTGCTTGACTTACCTACGCTATGGTTGGGCGGCATGGCAGTGCTTCCAGAAGGCGGCGCTAGGCTAGAGCTGGTCGTACTGCTGTTGCGGCTGTGGCTGCTGCTGTCTTCGCGCGTGCTCATGCTGGACGCTTCGGGAATTCTAGCTAACGTTAGAAGCTTATGCGGCTTTTAACGAGGGAGCTCCACACTAGATGCTTTTTGTAGGTAAAAAGCGAGGGGACACAATGTCAGGAGGGGCGACAGACTATAAGCAAGATTTGAGAGTGGGTCATCCTGGATGAAACCATCTTATAAATGATATGAAATGGATTATTTACGTTTATTCATAATGTTCCTCTAAACGAGTAGGGAAGTAATATTTGTAGAAAACTATACTTCGACACTTGGATCAGCGTTACTGACCTTAAATACTCAGCGAACGTTACTGACATTTTTGACATTCTCACGACCTTTCCCTGTGTCAACGCGAGTTACACATAAACTTAAATTGCGATGATGCATACAGCGGCGTCTGGACCAAATATGTGGATAGCAAGGTCATGTTATTGCGGAGAAGGAGAGTTGGGACCGTAGTTAGGGCTGCATGCCACATGAGCTCTAGAATGTGCGCATTGGTGATGTTCGCCGAAAGTCGTCGTAGGTTTCAAGCAACTCACAGAGGAAATCGCCACTGCTGTTTGCACGGAGAACCTGCTGTTGGCGTGCGTGAATTTGCTCAAGAGTCCAACAAGTCATCCAGGTCGATAGCGCAGTGACCAAGCACATGAAGAGTATCTGAGCTCACTGCTGACAGCTCCTCGTGCTATTTATACAAAGAAGTCTGCGATGCGAAGTTTGCTGCAAGCGCCAGCATTGCATACAGGTGCGGACACTCTGCAGCAGCATGGACATGTATTGCATTCCGGTTATATCGAACTTTAGCTTCCCAACACGTCTCGAGAAGTCTGAGGCACTTTGACGGAAGATACTCTGACAGCACTAGGTTTTTGTCGCCAGAGGCAAGCGATTGCATTGTGGACAAAATGGGTTAGATTTATCCGCATTTTGCGTGGATTTAAAAAACAAATGTGACAATTCTTGCCTCAACAGTAAACATCATCAAACAAACAAACATTCTAGAAGACCTTCACAATCCGATATCATCACAAATCGAAAACTTATTCCGATTCACCTCTGACCTCGTCTCGTCTTCCTTTTGTTATCCTAGAGTTCATTTCAAGCCACAAACACTGTTGTTCAGAATGCTCGGCGTCTTGCGTTTCGTCAAAGCCGCACGATGCGCCTCGAGTCTGCACCCACTCTCGATCCTTCCTACTGCACGCGTTGAACTCGTGCGATCCTTTGTGCAACAGCCGCGCACTCGATCTTCATCATTCCTCACGTCTTTTGCCACTTCTCGCTCCCGTGGCGCATGTGACGCAAATTTCCGACGCACCAGCTCTTCACTGTCTAAAGCTTCAGAAAATGGAGTAGCTACTGCTACCGGCAGCATGTCACATCTTGAGCGGCTTAAGGACCAGTGGCGCAAGTACGGCGTTGTGGCAATTGGCACGTACTTGAGCATGTACGGGGTAGTGCTGAGCTCCATTTACCTGGCTATTGACCGGGGATGGGTCCATACTAGCAAGAAAACGAGCTCCATGGAAAATGAGCAAGAGGACGACAGCTTTGACCTTGTCACTACAACTAACAGATTTGTCAAGCTGGCGGAAGAGTTGGGTATTGCGCAGTACTTGGAGGTGGAGCGTGTGAACGCCAAGACGGGCTCGTTTCTATTGGCCTGGATTGCTACCAAGTTCACGGAGCCTGTACGTCTGGCGCTGACGATTGCTATGACACCGCGAATCGCGCGTTTCTTAGGGCGAGCGCCCAAGCTGCCACCGAAAACTCCCGGAAAACTTGCGAACATGATGAAGAAAAAGCTGACGACAGAGGAATAGCAGCAAACCAAGGCGTAAAGTGATTGAAATCAATACTAGCAAAATCTCAACAGCTGTAGTGTTTGCAGAAAGTTATTTACCGGTGTCAAGTTTTTGGATATCGTGTGCGTGTTAGGTTGACAGGACAGAGCTGTGGTTGCCGCCAGCAACGACACAAGTTAGCAAGACTTGCCAGCATAATATTCCAATTAGATGGTGCAGCATGAAGTGTTTGGGGACACTTTGCACAGCGTTGCATTAAAGTGCTGAGGTGTTCTTTTTTTTAACTCAACCCATTTGCGTGTGTTAACCTTGAGTGAATCAACTGCCGGCTCCTGTAGGTTCTTTTTTAAGATGTGCCTAGGCATTGTGATAACCTGATTGTACAGATGCAGCTTAAATAATCTACATCAAACAAGCGTCGTTATGGTCGAGTACACATTGTTGCTACTGCTAGACGCTAATGTATCTCCGTCGATATGCTCATAGTCGCCAATCAATCAACCCCGCAAGTTTTTACCCGCCGACAGTTTGTCCACAAGAACGGAGACCGTCTTTAGGTTTGCGCCCCCACGGGCACCTTCAGCAACAGCTTTAGCTCAGGGCTTACAGTAAAAGGCTACGCCTTATCAAGGCTTTTACCAATTCTGATTCTTATGCCTCAAGGTCCTCCCGGCGCGATGTTCGATGTGAAAGCAAATTTGAAATCTGTGCGTCCTTTAAGATAAATGGCGGACCAATGCGAGATCTTCCTCTTAGAGCTCCACTCCCAGATTTTAGTAGTACGCCACCTGCGAAATGTCTCGAAAGTGTACCGCCTGGAATGTCACCTTATGGGGATGGTCCCATGAAGAAACCGTCTGGCTTAAAAGGTGAACGAAACGTTCAAGATTGTAGAATAGATGGCGACAGCCAAGCAAGTTTTGATGAGCTCGATGCAATGGTTACGAAGCAACAACCTCCACCTGGTTACATTAGATTGACGTCCAGGCGTCATTATCGTACTGTCAAACATTTTGTAGGCCGAAAAGGAGGAAAAGCTAAGGTTTGCGGTCCTCGTGCTCGATCAGATGGCAATCTTGAGATCAACGACAGGAGGCAACCTGATGGCCTCCAGCGGGGCCGAAGCAGCACGCGAGGCGGACACCGTCCTGTACAAGGACAGCGATAGCATCATCTCGATTCGAAAAGTTTTCTTCATATGGGAGCAACAAGCCCCTCCAATCTTTTATATTCGGCATATACACCACATACTAACTAGCCCTGGTTGAAGTTGAACTGAGTTTAAGTTGAAGTAACCAGGGCTAAATCGGATTGGCTGTTTTAATTGCCAATTACAGCTAAGGCGTGAATTAAACACCATGCGAGTAACGACTCGCGGCTCGACGCGCCATGCGCTGAGGCGTAAGAACGTGGTGGTGGATGAAGAGGATGAGGATGAAGAGGAGGATGCGAGTCAAGAAGAAGAAGAAGAAGAAGAAGAAGAAGAAGAAGAAGAAGAAGAGGAAGAAGAGGAAGAAGAGGAAGAAACGAAGAAGACGCCACCGTTAAAGTTGACGCGTGCGCAGACCAGAAAACAGGAGGAAGAGGCGAGAAAGAACAGAAGAAATGGCAGGAAAAAGAGCAAAGAGGAAAGAGAAGATGAAGATGAAGAAAAAATGGAGGAAGAAGAAGAGGAGGAAGAGGAGGAGGAAGACGAAGAAGAAGAGGAGGAAGAGGCCGACGTTGAGGAGAGACGCAGAGGGACCCGCGAACGTGGAGGTAACAAGCCACAACTAAGAGGAACTCAACGTCCTCCTCGAAAGAAACAGAGACGTGAGATTATTGTTTCGGAAGATGAAGATGAAGAGGAGCAGGAGGAGGAAGAGCAGGAGGAGGAAGAGCAGGAAGAGGAAGAAGAGGAAGAGAAGGAGGAAGAAGAGGAGGAAGACGAAGAAGATGATGATGAAATGGCGGAAAAAGTGACACCTCAGAAAAGAAAGATGCAAATGCGGAACGGAGAGAAAAAGACCATGCTGGGACGAAAGACGAGGGCAAAAACAGCTGCGGCGTCGGAAAGTAAACACTCGACAAAAATGGTGATGAAAAGACGACAAGTTCAGAAGAAGGCTGAAGAGAGTGCCGAGAGTGAGGAACAGGAAGAGCAAAATCAGGAGGAAAGTGCCATGAATGAAAATAAGGAAGAGGACATATTGGGTAGTGAACCGCCGTCTGAAGCTACGACACCGTCGTCATCTCCTGCAAAGCGCAAGAGATTATCGATTAACACACTGGTGAACGATGCAGATGAGGAGGTAGACCATGTCGAGCAAGTGGATGTTAACATGACACCAGCATCGGCATCTGCGTTGGATGCTAGAACGAATGCTACCGAAGTTCCGGATCAGCACTTTTGTGAGGCGCTGAGTAAAGCCACTTCCGCGCCAAAGCTAATGGAGGTACGAAGTGTAGGATAATTGTTGCTGCAATCTGGGCAATGTAGTATCTGAAGTAGACAATTAATCTCAAATGCCACTAGGTTATGACAGAAGCATGTGGCCGGCTGGTCCGAGAGGGGAGACCCCCAAGCCGACTATTTTCTGTAGGCTTGCTTGGTGCTGTGAAGGAAGACCCCAAGGTAGTCTGTTAGTTTGTTTCTGTCTACGCTTAAATCGTGGAAAAGCTGACACGGTTTTGACGTCTGTGGCTGTATTTTAGAGGTTTAAACATCCCGCAATGCTCAAGTATCTGCTGCGGTTACTCCGGTCGAAGCACTATATAGAAATGAAAGATCCAATCGAGCACGGCACGACCACTTCACTGGTGTCAGGACACCTTCCCGGACCAGCAGAATATTCTCATTTGTCACTTCCTGTGTTGGTGACGAACCTTTTAGTACAGATAATGAAGGTATGTATGCGGTCGGTGCTTAGTGTTTGCTGTTGCTAACGTTGTTCTTCTGCATATGCATTGGTTCATTGCCAGGATCTTGACGAGTGGCCGATTGATAGCGTTAAAGTGTTTCTGGATGATTCACTTTACTCACGAGTCTGGGTCGACCACGAGTTAAGTCAGCTCTTTGTCCAAAATGTGAAAACAATGCTAGAAACGGAAAGCGGTGGTCAGCAATTTGCACAACCTCTGGTTCGAAAACGTTTTCAGGGCGTTACACAGGAGATGAGAGAACTTATCACCACTCACATTCGGTCACGTCTTGCGGAGTTGGAAAAGGAGCGACCTGGTAGCGTGGGTGGAGCTCCTGGTGCTGGTGGCAGTCATGCTGTTCGAAACATGATCATGACGCTTGCTGAATGTGCCAGCATCCCTCAGGTGAGAGTATTTGGTGCCGAGAATTTGGAAGTTTGGCTGCAAAACCCGTCTGTTAAAGGCCCTGCTAAAGAGTTGCTGAACAAGATTGTCTCGCTTTGCAAATCAACAAGCTCCATTGATACTGCTACGGTGGACTTGCTATTGAAGTTAAAGCTGAAGTCGACCATGTTCCAGCTGAAGGTTGAAGCCATCACCCATCTTGTATGCAACCATCCCGTATATTTGAAGCGTGCGCTATCAATGTTCATTGCCCAGGAGCGCCCCAATAACATGTCGAGAGATGCGGACAACATGAAAATGCTCCAGCACATCTTCCGAGCATCGCGCTCGGCGTCTACTTCCTCAATTCTGGGCAGCTCCGACAATTTATTTTACCGTCGCCCGATTGAGCACCAAGGCACTCTCGCCAGTCGAGAATTGGCGCGTGTCTTTCGAGAAATGACCAGCATTTCTGACGTAACTCCAGTGTTGAAGACTATCATTCGGAAGATTCTCAAGCAACTGACATTCGAACAGGTTGACATTAAGGCGCTTTGCGTTGGAATTCTCGATAATGATGGTCACTGGGATGCGTTGGCCGGCGATGCGCGTGTCTTAGACTATATGGGACTCGTCACCGGGGTCGTATGGCTAATTTTGCTCATGCGAGGAGCAGCGGTGAAGAGTCTTCAAATCCAGCAATCCAATACCGTGAACCGCCAGAGCACCGGGTCGGCTGCTCTCGCCTCGTCAGGTCTCAAGCATGGTAGTACACAAGCTATCTCTCGTCGTGGAGCTAACCCGCCGCTTCCACTGTCTCGGGCAAACAGGCTTGGTCCTTTAAAAGCCAAGCAGTTACTGAGCAAGTCGTCACTCTCATCAAATCACGCTGCGGTCGGCAGTGGTTTCAGTGTCCCAAGTAGCCAAGGCCAAAGTGGAAATAACGGCAGCAATGGTGGTGGTAGTGTATTATCTGAAGAGTCCAAAATGGTAAAAATCTCTGTATGGGCAAAGGAAGAACTGCAGCAAGCACTTGCTTTCGTGCAGCGAGAGGCAATACTTTGTTGTCGTGACGTGTTAACGCACTTTGGGCTCAACGGTGACTCACCCTTTGAAAAAACGCTCTACGAAGGCATTGTGAAAAAGCTGCTTTTTCTCGATATACCTCCGGATGTGCAACCAACGGAGCACGATCGGACTTCCTTTCAGGCAACAAAGGAGGATATTCCTGTTCACCCAGACTCACTGGAACTGCTTACAAGCCTTTATAACTCTTGCAGAGCAATTGACCGCATGGAGGCCCTCCGCACCTTGGAGACAGTCGTTTTCCGTGGAGCCGAGGCTCATATGCACCGCGAGACTCTGTGGCGCCATCATAAAGATGACCTTACCTCGTATACTCAGAATGGCGGCGTGCTTGGCATTGAAGTGAACAGTAGTCAATTTGTCCAGCACTTACTGAAACTGGCGTCGGTACGTACACTCACTGCACTCGCCATATTATTTGTTCACTAATGTTTGACCGGTAATTAATCATGTAAAGTGGCAAGGCGGTGGGGACAAGCAAGAACAGAAATTTTGCCATTCGAGCCGCTTTTGGATTTGCTGCTCTATTTTGCTGGTAAGGCTACCGATCTATTCATGCGGCTATGGTATGGATGATGATACCTTTGCGCTGATTGTAGATTGTTGGATGCTTCAACCCCAACACCGTCGGCGCTTTCTTATGGGAGGAGTTTCCAACTTTGCGAGGATTGATGCAGATGGTCATTACCGAAAGATATACGCTCCCTGCTATAAACACCCCCGATCCGTTACTACTTGGCAAGCACGGAGCTACATTTCCAGACTTGATCCAAGGCAATTCACAGATGAGGGACTATGAGCAGCAGCTGCTTCAGCTCAACCAAGCAGATTTATCCGTGACGGGAGATCCCTTGATGTTGTTTGATGCCAGCGGATTGGCACGCCAACCGCCACCAGCGATTTTGGACCACTTACGTACCCTTGACCGCAAGTTTAAGCTTGGCATGCGACTTCGGCAGAGTCGAAAGAAAGATTTCCTCATGGAGATGGTTGCTGGAAGTGATGCAAAAAGTGAACTGCAAGATGCCAACCCGGCGGGCGTCGCTGCGAATAGTGCGTGGTGGATCGCTGATCTTGTTTGCGAAGACTTCAATACTGTGCAGTACCTGCCGCACGAATGCTTATGTCAACTGCTTCTTCTTGCTCTGCGACAGAGCAACCCGAACAACCTTGCAGACTTACAAAGACAAGTCCCGCTAAACCAGCCTACTTTGGTTCAAATCACTCCACGCCTACTGAAGAAATTGCGTGATTACCTTGCTGATGACAGCTCACTGGTGGCATCCAATATCGTTCTGTATTATCTGGAGTGCTTGAATTCCCGCGAGCTGGCTACGCGACGAGTGGCTAGTCGCATCTTGTATTTGCTGACGGCGCCTGGCAGTGTTGATGACGTATCAGAGGAGATTCGTGAGGTCGTTGTTACTTTTGGTCCAGAAAGTAACTTGAGCTTTTTGTGGCTTTATGAACTGGCAAAGCTCTCATGCTATAGCAACATTCGTAACAAAATTTTTCGCTCTCTGGAAAATCTGCTGGAGTTGGAAGCATCCATTCCTTCACTTGGTAATTGCGTGAAAGCTCTGTATGACTTCTCGAAAAATGGGAGCGTTAACTCATCCGAAAATATAAAACAGGATGACGAAGACAATCCCCAGAAAAGCACCGTTGAGCAATCCCTGCTACTAGCTGGGGCGTATGGACGACTTCTTGCTGGCCGTGATTTGGTCGCAACACTGCTGCTTAAGGACTACGACATTTACGCTATTACACTGGAGGTGATATGGCGTGCTATCGAAGCACAACTTGAAATTGCTCCGCAGCTTAAGGCAACCTTGGGTATCAGCTTTTCAGACTGCAAGGTTTTCTACGTGACCGATGGAACGAACGCTATCTGTGAGATAAAACTTCCACTCGCGATTATTCATGGCGCCATTCAGATACTCTGCTCGCCACACGCACATAACGAGCTATCTGCACTTGACAGCAACGGAACTGCTACCTGTTTAGCAAAGTTAGCGCAGAGCTTATTCCCGAAACCGACAGCGAATACAGCTATCTTGTCTAGCACGGGCCTTATCGCAACAAAGGATCCGCGCTTGTATCCAGACCATTTGCTGACTAAGCTCGCAGTAGCAGCTTCTTCTACAACGTCGCACCTTTGTGGTATGGCTATCCGCGCCATGACGACTGATGCGCTATGGAATCTTCTCGAGCAGTCTGCCCTGAGTGATCAGTGCCTTGAAATAGCATTGCGTTCAATTCTCGAGACAATTAGAAAAAATGAAAGTAAAGCCATCGCTAGCTTGCTTACGGCGATGAAGGCATCCGATATCTCGGTTGCAGCGAGTGCTGTATTAATGCAAGTAAGCGCTTATGATGCGATGAACTCGCTCTCGCCTGCTTTGGTAGAGACACTGAAGTTGCTACGTGAGTGGCTTCAAGACCAATGCGGAACGAATGGCAGCATGTCAACTGACGAAGATGATGAAGAAGCACTTTTGCTATCAGAAGGATTTACCACATTCAAGATTAAAGCGTCTGAGCCAAGTGCCACATCTCATATGTTTACGTTTTACGCGGAAGGGATGGTCGAGGTGCCCAAGGTGAAGCCAACACAACAACCAATCCCTGAGCGCCCGAAGACTGATATGACAATTTTCCAGGATACTTACTTCATTTCAATTCACCATCTGCCTTCAAAGAAAGATGTGGCAGCGTCTGACGACAGTGTGTCGTTGCTCAACGGTTTAATGCAGGAGCTCAAGCGAAGCTCTAGTTCAAGATCTTTACCCGCCATTGTTTCCCCTGAAGACTTCGTATTAGCCACAAGCCAAGCGGTACGACGGTCTTGCCCAACGAGTGAGGACACTATTACGCATTCTACAGCTGATACGTGGAGTTTGCTTATGGCGTTGCTGCACTTTGCGCGGTCGTCTTGCAGCTCTGAATCTGCCGCTGCTCAGCTAGCCAAGGCGTTACTAGAAGTTGTAGACCACTTAACAACTTGTCCAAGCATTCCTCACCGCAACGAATGTAGTGGATTCGTAAAGCACGTGCTGGACAACCTCAGCGAAGCGTTTACTTGTTCGTACTCTGCCTCTGTCAGCTTTATCCAGCGTTTGTCTCAAGCCTCCACGACTGAGGGGCTTTACGAACTTGAAAATCCATCGGTGATGCCGGACGTTTTTGCCGTACTGCAGTCGGTGCTACAGTTTATCGACCAAAGTTTTGCGTGGTGGAAAAGGCATGGTATTATTCTTCGTTTGGATGCTATGGCACTTCACAGTTTGGTGATGCTCGTGAAAGAAGTCGAGGTACTTCAGCGCCTCCAAGTCAATTATACCAGGAACTGTTATAAAACTTGTGCCACGAGACTCTTGACAAACATAGCGCACGATCAAGGTGATGTTAGTAGATTGCTTAACCTGTTGGACCCAATCATGACTGCAGACCCGCACCTCGGATACATCAGTGGGATTGTTTCGATACATGCAGACGTTAAGCGAGACCTCATCGGAGTATGTACATGTAATACCTGTTGAGCTATGCGTTTCCCCACTAACGATATTTATCGTGCCGTGCTGCTGTAGGCTTTATACTTCCAGAACCCCACGTTAGTGGCTGGACTTCTCGGTGAGCTGAATCGAGACTGGGAGTCGTTTGTCAATTTTGATGCTAGTATAGACGAGCAGCACGACCTGATCATTCAGAACCGCGGATTACTGTCTCAGGTGGACAATATCCTGCATGATCTGACGAGAGATGGAAGTGAGGTCATGGAACGATTCCGTGAGCTGACTCGGTCTCACCCTATGTTGGTGCTATTACGTTTCCCTCGACAGCTCATGCAATACTTTGGCACCGTCTCGCTGTCGCAGCTTTACCTCAAAACAACATTTTTTCAAAACGTACGTCCAGGAAGCTTTCTCGGCTATTTTGTGCATGCTAACCGGTTGGTTGTGATTATATCTGAAGATTCTAGGCGCAATGCAAATCATGCGACCCCACATGCGCCATCAGCAAAGCGTGATGAAACCATTTTGTCAGTTGTTGTTCGAAATCCTGCGTGTGATAGCCGACCATCACGCTGTTGAATTCCGCCGACTCGTATCTCACACGTGGGAATTTTTCTACGATGCACTGGAGGCAGACTTCGATCTTGCGAGTAATCTGATCTTCTCAAAACCGCGTGTTCTCTTTTTAGAAAGCATTGTCAGCATGTACGAGTCACACCCGGAGACAGTGGCGTTCGGGGAAGTCTTGGCGCAACGTCACAACGAATCGAGCTTGCATGCGACGTTAGAATCAATTCGAACAGGACGTAGCAAGCATCCGTCAGCAGCGAGCCAGCAACACCAAATTGAGCAGTTGCTGACTCGAATTGAGAGTCAAGACTCTATACTTACTTCAGGTGGTGAGCTGTTGGCGGAACATATCAGCATGACTACCATTACTCAAGGACTGCAGGCTATCGATATTGTGTGCGCTAAGACAGATCAGGGGGTAGCAGGGGCGGCTTTGTTGCGACGTTGTACAGCTCCCGTGGCGTCGCTATTGGTGACGGAGACGGTGACGAAAGCAGTCATGGCAACGCTGTGCCAAACGTTGCTGAACCTGATGAGGTATGAATCCGTCTGCGTAGACGACGTTATGCACTATTACGTGCAATGCTTGCGCTCTGTACGACCTGGTTTGAAAGAAGCTGCAGTCAATACCGTTCTCGAGTTCCTGGTCTTTGCTGATGCGCGACAGCGGCGACAGATCCTGCAGCAACTTTTCAATGACCCAAGCGAAACTGCCAAGAGCAAGCTTGGAGTATATCTGAAAAGCGCCGCGTTCCGGACGACACTTCTCGTTGCTTCTAAAACATCAACGCAAACTTGATTACAAGTGAATGCAGTCTTCTAACATCCATGAGTTAATCTTCTTTCGTTGACTTTGAGAAAGACATGGAAGTGGCACGAATCACAAGACTAATTATAACTCCTGTAGCATGGCCAAGCAACGTGCCATACACGCAAGTTAATGGCCATTGCTGTAACAATCAGCCATTTAAACGACTTTAATAATGTATCATCCAGCACGTTAAATTAGATGGTAGTCTTACCTGCCAAGGTCGATCCCAATCTAGCGGAATAGGAAGGGCACCTACGTATGCGCCAAGAATGGAACCAATTGACGAGCATACGAGATAACGCTCTTGCGTATTGGTCACGCTATACCTTACAGTCAGCACAGACCACAAAACCCCATCCAACAAGACAACACTTGAACTTATTCTACCTGAGTTCCAGCAGCAGATCGAGCCACTTGCGTGGTGCACATCCGAGGTGCAGAGCCAAGGGCATCGTCACGCAGCTTGACAGCAATACCGCCAGCAATAGTGTCTGCATCCAAAGACTGTAGCATAAACTCAAAAGGTATCAGCTTACAAGGTCTCACGCCGCCAATTTGCCCCTCGTCACGTACTCGACAACCGGAGCTCCAAATAGGACGACAGTCACATAAAAAACAGCCATGCCCAGCACCAAACCAATAACTCCGCTTGTAATTTGCTTGATTGAAGACTTGTTTGGAGAGTGAAGAATCATTAGATTCGAAAGCAATGAAAAGCCTGCGATAGCTGCTACCACAGGCACGAGACCAGCCACAACAGCATCTTCTAAATGCTGACCAAACCTACACCAAGAAAAGATTTAGTTTCAGCATTATTACTTGTTGTAGAATAATAAAACGTACAGAAGAATAGGGAGATAACGAGCTAAGATGCCGGGCACTACAAGCTGTAGAGACTTGATGAGAGACTCCATTGACGATTGATTTAACTGTCTGTACTAACTCCCTGATATCCTAAGATACTCGACATACAATGATTCTAGCAGCTAAGTATATACGTGCACGACGACGATTCGTTGAAAAATAGAGCAGCTTAGGAGATGTAGTAAGACTACAATGACGCAGAAATCGATGGTATTTTCCAGCGAGAAGCGATGGCCAGCGAGTTTAAAGCTGCTGCACTGCGATACAATAGAGAAAAAGCTCCTGCAATGCCGTCGATAGCTGCGTGGCCCACAAGTTCTGCTGCCAACTTGTCGATAGCTGCGTGGCCCACAAGTTCTGCTGCCAACTTGTCGAAACTACCACAAGAAGCAGGAGTTAAAATAGTACAAAGGAAACACAATAACAGCGGTGTAAGTGAAGCAAATGACGCTTTTTATAATGTTCAATGCCACCAGATATCGACACCGAAAGCTTATTATGCTACACATGACACAATGCCACCACCAGGCCAAGGTTTGTATGGATTTAATGCAATTTTACGTCTTCAGACTTGACAAATGGAAGTTAGACTTGACAATGGACTTGATATTGGTTCGTGTCTTTTCGTGTAGTGGTCATGACGACGTCTACGCAAACTGACATGAAGGAGCAAAACCAAGCTGTAGGCCAGAAAGTAGGTGGCTCGTGGCTGCAGCATTGTTAAATATTGACATCTCAGTCGTTTTATAGGTTTCTGGCAAAAGAGGGAATGGAGAGCAAACCTTGTCAAGTCCTCGACCACCGAAGCATCATCGGACTTTTGCGTGGGAGAACCTTGTTTCACATGTAGGCGACAGACACGGGCAACCCAGAATTTATGATCTGTAATCTATATAGCGAGTTATGACCATCGGCAACTGGGGCCGCAAAACGACGTCAGAGTGCTGACTCTAGACCAGACACGTCAGGTTATTGACTACCTTCTTGTCCACTGACCT
The DNA here is from genome assembly GCA_011800735.1 of Peronospora destructor. Taxonomy (NCBI): domain Eukaryota; phylum Oomycota; class Peronosporomycetes; order Peronosporales; family Peronosporaceae; genus Peronospora; species Peronospora destructor. The sequence continues at coordinate 274,702 of WBRY01000034.1, read as the reverse complement.
ATAGAGCAATGTCGGCTTCATTGGAAATGAACGGTGCTCGATATTACGACATGGCTTTACGAGATTGTGCCGCTGACGTCGGATTCTATCCTTGTTTGTTGAGCTGCAGCAACTTTATAAAATAGCCTTTTCACTACGTGGATCAATCCACGTAGTGAAGCATCTGCGTTCCCTTTTACAACGCTCCAACGCCAGTGACCGTTTCGCTTCGGCTTTCAAGGCTTTGACGCAGCTCTTAACAAGCCCCACGTACGTCTCCTCGTTGTCCGAGCACATGACGTTAAAAATCGACGGTCTACTCGCCAGCTTCTCAAATTGCTTGAACTTGTTCTCGTTCCCAATGACGCACTCGAACACAATTGACCGTGCCGATGACGTTACTAGAACACATTTCGCCAACTTCCGACGAAGCGCCACTGCACGACCCGTCAACCTTCAATTGCCAATCGTCAATTGGCACTCGTACCGCCCGTCCTCGACTTATCAGCTAGCAACAATGAAGGTAACGTGGTTACCTGGTGTTGCATGGTTTCTGAAATACGGTCGTCCTCGCCAAGCCACACTTGAGTTTCCCATTCCTAACGCAGATTACAAATCACATCGTTTTGGATCTTAGGTCTTGGCCGATATTCCTGTTATGGTCCAATACACATGACATGAGTTTGGCACGCAATGAAGCAGTAGAATACCTTCATAAGCTTTTCGTGTCGTTTCGTGCACCCGATCTCAGAGTTACAGGCTAGTCATACCACTGTCATAATCGTACCTAACGAAATCCATACCTCATGCACGATTGTCGTCGTTGAGAGGCCATCACCAGCGGCAGCTTAGGATCCGACACTCCCCGCCCAGAAACCTACACGCACGCGCAAACATGCCAGGATTCGTGCGGATGCTGAAGGACAAGATGCCGGTGCTGGTCTTCAGTGGCCTGTGTGCAGGCACCTTCTATGCCGTGTACTATGCACATCATCAGCAGATCAAGGAGAAGAAGGTCTGTTGCATGCATGTGTGTCAATTGTATCGCTTTTTTTCCACCTCTCTTGGACTCCGTTGCTAAATGACTGTGTAGACAATGCGCCAGGGAGTGATAAACGACATTAAGCGTGACAGGATCAAGCAGCGGGAGATGCAGCAGCAGCAGGAACACCAACAGTAGACAGGAACCCACACAACGTGTCGCAGTAAATGACGACTCGTCTAAGCGTCTTTCACATTTTTTCCCAGCCTTAGGTGCTACTTGGTACTGTACACCATTGCTGCTTGAATAACCTTAAGAATGGCTGCACACCTCTCTCGGTCCATGTAATCGTACTTGAGGAACATTTCATCCTCCCAGTACTGAAAAAATGCTTCTATCTCCGTTGAACCCACGGCGAACAGTGGATGATATGAATTTTCGATACCGCCTCGCTTTTCCGCACGTGAAGATTCTTGCAGTATAGGCTCTTTTGTGTCATCACGGACCTCGTCGATGTTGCTGATGCTAAAGTTTGCTCTAAGCACGTACTCAACACGCTGGAGAAATAGCTGCGACTCTTCAATCAAGTCTCCTGGGATCTTGCACGTGTAGCAACACACCAAAAGTTCTAGAGGGTACTGCAGCAAACTACACACTTGAGCAACACTGCAGAAATGAAGCTGGGGTCGAGACAGGAAATTCTCTAGCTCCTGAAAAAATGGTTCAATATCCTGCACGTGGCTGAATGGCACGAAATCGGAGGATGCAGATAGTTCGACGAGTTCCAAGGTTGTCATTGTACTAACGACAAGCTCTGTAGCTGGCTCGATGGCCACTGAGTTTTCTGGTGTGTCGACAGCGAGGATGACAGCGACAAAAACCAGTTTCCAAACTGATGTTGCGACTCGAATATGTCCACAAGATGAACCGCGGTACGGAGTTAAGCTGAGGCGGCGGAATAAAGCCACTTGTGATGGCAGTAGTGCAAGGAGCTGTATCTCGTCCTGCCCTCGAGCAATATTGGAACTGATCCAAGTAGTTAGCCACGCTCGCAGCAGATCGCAAGTGACGTCTTCGAATTCAAGGTGCAAGTACAGATCGGTCACATAGCACGTGAACGTGCGCTCCCAACGTCGCATCGATGCAGAAAGCTCCTCCAAAAACGACTGCGAATAAACGAGGGCTCCCGACAACCAGTGCGAAAAGGGCACAAAGAGCTGCATTGAAGGCTGCATTACCGTGGCTTGTGATGTTTTCGTTTCAGCATTCCAAGCCGCGGACACAATCATTTGCAACGTACTACCGGCTTTTTCGCCGACAAAACGCTCACAGGACCAGCTTGCAGTATCTTCCTTGATGACTAATCTCGCAAACCTTGACGAGTTCCGCAGACTGAGTATCCCGACAAATTGAACGGTGGCATTATCTTTGTTACACGTCATTTGTGTCGTAGTTGTGTTGGAAGGAAACGATAGTAGCTGCAGCACAATTCCAACCATTTGACGCAGTCTGTTGGGTACATCTCCTTTCAAATCCGCACACGCACCAGCGCTTCGACTTGTACACGCAATCAGAGATGTGTTCAGTAGTGCGGCCAACCAATAAGCCTCCTGAAGCGCTTTCTCGCCAAATTCGGCTCTCTGCATTAAATTATCCAGGCATTTGAATAGCATGTCAGCTCTAAGAATGCCTTCACAGAAGTCGGTCTTCAAAACGTACTCAAACAAATGAGGGAGCCAAGTGACAGCAGATCGTTCGCCAAATAGTATCGTCGACCACGACAGTGCTTCAGCGAAGATAGATGGAGACACTGCCAAAAGTTTCAGCGTATTTTCTTGGTACATAATTGATTTAGCATGCCGGGCATGGCTTTTGAATTGTTCGTCGTCATCGCCGTCTTCATCTTGTTGACTGAGAGCAGGACCCGAGAATTCTAATCCCCGAAGTGAGGAGCTTAGTGTTGCCACTGCAATTTCAGGCAGTAGCACATGGCCATTCTTTGTGGCAACCTTCGTCAGGTGGTCAAATGCATCGGACGAGCGACATTTAACGATCGCTTTTGCTAATAAGACTGTGAGTGTTTCGAGATCGGGAAACGCTGCCGTAGAAAGGTACGAATGCAATGCCATTTCAACTCGAACAGCTGATTGTAACGAAGATCGTCGTGTGGAACTCAAAACAGACTGATGCGTCATGTTGTTTGGTCTTGCGGCTTCTTTCACAAAAGCTTTTAAGGCGAACACTAAGTGAGAGTCGAGCGGAGTCATGAGCAAAAATTGCATGCTTTCGAACTCGTTTGGAAACCATCGGATAAGCCTAGTACACAACAATGACAACTCCAGCCGCGATTCTTTGCCAACGAAGGCTGTGTCATTCATCTCAACAAAAGAAAACCATTGCTCGAATTGTTGTCTCAACTCCCGTCGCGTCACAACGGAATTTCTAATTTGACTCATCAGCTGACGAGTCTGCGTTACGTCAGCAAACCTTACTGCACGAAGGAGACGTTTAAGCACATCGCTGGAATGTGATACAAGCGCTTGATCAATGACTGCAGGCACACTCGATTTGCCTTGTTCAGCACTTGCTTTGATAGCAGATAGAACCTTGAAAAGACTTGTTTCCAATGTCTGTGGACAGCTCGGTGTATTTTGCAGCACCTCCGCTGCAAGCATAAGCGCTTCACTCGTTTCTTGATGTATCACTTCATCCATGCTGTAACATTCGAGAAGTTCCGGCAAAACGTCCAACTCAGTCATCGCGCATAAACCCCATCTGTTTGCTATCGTGGGTGCTTCCTTTGTATGGGAGCTTTGGTATGTATCCCATGCCTCACAAAATCGTATCAAAGAAACAAGATACAGTGGCGTTGGATTGCTTTCATTTAATATGGCGTTGACAGAATGCACGAAAGCAGTAAATTGCTGCTGCATTGTTTTTCGTTTTGTCAGGTTAGTTCTGTTGCTTGATTTCATGCATGAAACCAACGCTGGGAAAAACAGGGTCTTAACACCTCGCATATTAAATTGGCACGTGGAACGTAAGCTTGCATTTCCTCGAAGCAATTGAGCAATGAATCTGGCAATCCAGTCTTCTCCAAAAGTGGTCATCATCTGCACGAGTACATGGCGAACTGCTACGCGATCTCTTTCCTTACTTATAAGCCGCCGGATTGTATTACCGCTTGATATTACTTTACCACCAGTCACAACGATTCCATACATGATAGCATGACAATACCTTTGAAATGCTCGCAAAAAATTGTTACCACGATGCATAGTCATTGATGCCTCGGCACCGACACCAACAACACACTTTTCAAGAAATTGACACCAGGCGATCCCATCCTGGGCAGACCCGTCTGCTAAGGAATCACTGTTAATTTGAGTCATTAGAGCATCCCAATGCCTAAAGCAGCTGCCGTCCTGCTGTTCATCGGTCACCGGCGAAAAAATTATGAACAAATAAAAGAGAAGTTTTAGCGGTGATACTCTTCTCGACGCAGGAGCCTTGTCCACTGATGCTGAAGCCATTACATATCCTGCGCTTGGAAACTTCATTATTTCGCTTAAATAGTACTGTAAAATGCGTTTGGTTGACGATATACCCATTCTGGTGGGGACGATAACGTGAGAGAATGCACCACTACCCGCGCTACCCCAAACTTGTGCAAAAGCTGATATGATATCCGATACGCCAGCGAACAATGCGTGAGTTACCTTCATCACAGCATAAAATCCCGGTAGATGAGGTTCTTGTTCCTTTGCTTTAGTTAGCAGCACCATACTAGCGAACGCATCTACTGTCGAGCAGTGACGAACAGCATCAGTCAGAGTGACAAATTTTACTTGTGTCATGCACTTAAATTCACGATCCCAAATGCTCCTCCACATTCTCCGAAAAGCTTCCGTCATACACGCTGACGACTCTACAGCCATTTGACAAATCTTTTCGAATGCCGCAATAGATATCGATAGCTCGGCGTCTTTTTCGATTGTGACTGGTACCTCGTATCTCTTTCTTTTTCGACCTGACTTCACACTTGCTGTCCATCCAGCAACGGATACTGACTCCCAAAATGCTGATAATGCAACTATCGCCTGATTTGTCGCATAACTTTCTCCAGCTTTCTCCAAAAGCTGAGCAGTCTGCCGCGTGCAGTCGACAAGAAATTCCCATTCGAAGTTCGACCGTAGAGTCTCTGCACTGATAGCTCCGTCTCGACAAAATCCACACCACTTTTCCTGGTTTTCTTGTCCTCTCACTTCCGTCGCTTCGCCTAATCTCGTCCTTTTTGACAGTGGTTCACTCGAGCTTTTGATTGTGGCCTCTAGAGCTTCTTCCAGTAGCTTTTCACACACTTGCTGGATCCAGCTCTGCACTGCTGCACTCTCCAAACACTTTTCCTGTTGATTTTGCAAGGTCAAACCCAGCAGCAACATCCTCAGCCTCAATGGCAATAAGCTCTGACCAATAACATGTCGCAGGACCTCGAGAGACTCGAGATTCACCAACGTCATCATTAATTCCGTATCGTTGAGAGTTAACAGCTCGCATGTAGCCAATTTTTGACATAAAGAAGCCAGACAAAGTGCCTTGTACTCGACTATATCACTGTTTTGCTGGGAAATGCTCCGTTTCTTTCTTTTGGGAGGAGTTTGTGGTATTTTATCCATTTCTATTGCTACGATCCGATATCGATGCAATACATAACGCTTGAGCACCGGAGAACGATGTAAATACCGCCAATCAAGAGATAGACCTTGCTGGAGAATACATTCACAGAGTGGATGAGGTGAAGAGCCGGCAGAAGTAGCGCCAGGCGTAAAGAGCGCGCGCACACCCCGATCAAGAGCTGCCAAAGCGACGTCCATCTGTAAAATAATGATATGTTGCGTAATAAAAGGATATGTTGCGATTACATTGTTATGCGGGAGCAACTTTAACAAAAGTCTGAAAAATGATACATCATATCTAGTGTCTAAGTCCAAGAACGCGACAATCAATCTGAAAAGCGGCACGGTGAGGTCGCATAGATGCCGCTACAACCCCAAACATGCAACGAGGCTGACAGCGTCTTGTTAAACTAAGAACAGCACTATATGACGTCTTGCTCCCCTTTCCTTGCGTAGTCCCTCCTTGTCTTTACCTCGCGATGTCATACTACACCGCTCACTTAATACTGGTAACCACTGTTGCCATACGGGTTGCTCCCCATGCTGCCTTGACTGCTACCGTACGGGTTCTGCTGCATACCACCCATGCCCATGTTCGGCTGCATTCCCATTCCCATGTTCATACCGGGGGCCATACCGGGGGCCATACCAGGGGCCATACTCATACCGTATTGTGCTGCCGGGTCGTTGTACGCCGTGGGCGCAATGGCCAACATGGGTTGCATAACGCCCATGCCGTAGGTCGGGTCGAGCGCTTGCGCGTCCACCTCTGGCTCCTGCTGGGTCTGTGTGCGCTCGTCGAGAGCCTTCACCTTGTCGTTCAGGTTCTTCACAAATTGGATCATGTAGGGCATGGCAAAGTCAACGTAGCCGTGACGCCAAGCAAGCTCCAGAGCTACATCAGGTTTAATCAGCTTGTAGCACGTGAACAAAGTAGCGCAGAAACATTCCTTGTCGTGCACCGACACGAAAAAACGCAGGATATCCTCAGCAAGCTCCGGGTCATCTGAATCGCTGGCACAGTCAATGCAATCCTTGTACATCTTGTCGGCCTTTGACAGCTTCACAGACTGCGGGTAACGCTTGTTCTTGCGATACAGGTAAGCCGCAATGCGGCGGAGCTCCAGAAGATCGTGCTTCTCCAGCTTCTGCGCTAGCGAGATCTGGTCAAAATTCTCATAAGCGTCTACGGAGTCACGGAGCGCCTGGTAGTCCTCGTCATCAACCAGGATTTCGTTCAGTGCCTCGTTAACAGCGGACAAATTCTCTTTCTGCACATCCTTCAAATACTCCACCACAAGTGGTAGGTTCTTCGACTTGCGAAGCTGGTGAACAACACGAGCATGGTCCAGGTTGGGTGTCAGCACTTGCAGGAGACGCGTTAGCTCAAGCGGGTGCTGCTCCAGGTAAAAGTTGATAGCCTTGTAGTGAATCTCTTGGTTGCGGACCTTCTGGATACAGTCCAAGAACAAATCATGAGAGAATGCAACCGGGTGGTCAACCATAGTGCGAACAGCGTTGTCAAACTGGCCGTCTTCCTTATACAGGTACACAGCATGGTCCCAGTGCAGACCTTTTTCACAGGCACGGAGAATCTTCGACAAGTTCATACGCGAGTGGAAGATCTTAATATGCTCCATAAGCTTCGACGGCAAGTATTTTGAATACAGGATAGCCAACTCTGTAAAAATGCCAGCATGTGCGCCTTCCAGACCAAGGCCCTGCTCCATCAGCTTTAGCAGCTCCGTGGAGTGACCGCGCTTCTCGTAGTGCAGAATCAGCTCCTCGAGGTGGTCCGGATGCACGATAATGTGCAGACCACAAAGGCCGGCGAGGCGGAACTCGTTTACATCCACACAGGCGTAGTTAACCTCTTTCCACGTTCCCACAGAGTTTGCCTTGGTAGCAGCATCCACGGCCTCGCGGAATTTCCCGAGACGCACGTAACAAATGGCGAGCTTGGCGTTGTTGTTAATGTTTTGGAATAGTAGCTTGGCAGCATCGTACATGCCTTCATCGTAACAACGTTCTCCAATGTTCTGGATCTGCGCCACATTAGGCGAGGAAATAAACTCCTCTAGATCGGAGTACTTCTCCGTCTTAGCGTACGCATAAATCAGCGAGGTGTCAAGATACTGCTCCTTCACTGTGTTACGCGCCATCTTCAAATACGGAATCAGCTCGTTGTAATTGTTGATACACTCGGAAGCGACAATTACATCGACGTACGAGCTGGCATCGCTGGCCTTAATAAAAGCCGACAGAGAGTCATGCACCTTGCCCTGATTGAGCTGAGCCTTCGCCAAACGAGACCACACCTCAGATTCGTTACAGCGGTCAGCAAACTCGTAAGCGCGCTCGTTGTCCTTTATGTAATCCAGCAGTACACCAATAGCCTCCACGTTGTGATTCGTCTTTTTGTAAATGACAAAACCCTCCTCGTACAGCTGGTACTGCTCACCAACGGCAATGCGCGCGATCTCCGGGCCGTCAAAATTGTCTAGACGATTCACGTAGTCCATGACCTTCTCCTTGCCAGCCTTGATAGCCGTTAAAATTAGCAGGTTTTGCAAATTCTTGTTGGTCGAAAAGTCCGTGCCTTGAAGGACGATGCGCTCGAGTAGTTCAATCAACTCGTTTGGTAGTTCAGCGTTCATGAACGCGCGCACGGTAGTTGACACTTCGTCCGGGTTCGTAGTTTCCGGGAGTGCCGTCTGCACAACCTGGTCAATCAAAGCACGACGACTAGGAGACTCTGGCTCGCCTTCTTCTTGCTTCACAAGCACCTTGCCCCACAGATCCAGGTCCTGACGCTCCACCAAGTAGCGGGCCAGATCCTTAAATAGACCGTTTTCCGTCGTCACGCGAACAAGGTCGTCATCGCATGTACCGCCAGCACGACGATAAGCCAAGTAAGCCAAAGACGGATCTAACTTCTCGCAAAAGTTACCAACAACCTCCGAATCGTAGAACTGATTGCTGATCAAGAACTGCTGGGGTTCCTTATTGAGTGTAACGTAAATCTTACCGATAGCATTGTGAGTCGCAGTTTCAGTGTTGCCCTGAGCAACACGCGTCTCAAGCCATGGCTGCAGCAGACGCAGGCGGTTGCGCTTCTCAACTTGCTTACACAGATCGTCCACAGGGCACTGCGCAACCTGATTGAGCAGGTTCTTAATGTAATCTTCGTTGCAGTCTAGATCAAGCAGCTTGCCAATGACAATAGGTGCCTTTTGCGGGCTCACCTTTGTCACATACACGTCAATGTACTTCATCAAGTTGTTAGAGTACAGGTATTGCGTCAGCTCCTCCACAAAGTCGTAACGATCGCACACGTGAATGAGCGGGCGCGGGTCCTGTAGCTTCGATTCCTTCAGAAACTCTTTCACCTTGACAGGGTCGTACACAGAAGAGTCACGGCAAACGCGCTCCACCTCCTTGAACTGGCCCATTTTCGTAGCAGCCTCAATGTACTTGAAGTGTAAGTCAGGGTCCTGCGAAAAATTCACAATGGAACCCAGGAAGAAGTACAAACCATCAAACGATTTGAACTTCTCAAACACGTCCACGAGTTCCTTGCCGCCCAGCTGCTCCGCATACTTAGTGGCAACCTGCACAACAATTTGCAAATTTTGGCGCATATTGTGCGCCATAAGGGCGTTGATCAGCTCCATCGAGACTTCGCTAGTAAGGGTTCCGAAGAACGTCACGACGAACTCGTGATTGATAGCCTGAGTATTAACGATTACACGCTTCAGGTCTGCCAATTCCGTGTAGTGCTCCAGAGCACGTTGGAATAAGCCAGACTTCTCGCAAAGAGCGGCAATGCGCGGCCTGTCATAGTGCGTGAACATGTTGTTCGACAGAATAGCATCCGCCACCTGCGGCGAGCCGCCTAGCAAATTGATCTCCAGTAGACGAGTCTGCAAGTAACCCTCCTCAGGACGGTTGTTCTTCAAGGCCTCAAGCAAGAAAGCGGTGGTCTCCTGAATGCGGTTTACCTGCATAAAAATGTCGACCACAGCATTGACGTCCACCAAGGGACCATTCTCCGCAACCGCAAGTTTCTGAGCAAAATCCAGAGCGCCCTGCGGGTTCGCACGCACCAGGTTTTGGAGCATGAACGTGTAGTCACAACGGTAGTTTGTCTGAACAGCATATGCGACAATCTTGTCGAATTCGCCGCGCTGGACAAAGCAGTTAATCACCTTCTCAGGAACCTCAGCGCGCAAGTACACTGACAGAGCCATCGTGGTGTCAGACTGAGCGACAAGGTCACCCAGCTCCTCTGAGCATTCAAGTTTGTCCTCCGACAGCCACTTCTGCAGCAGCTGACCGCGACCCTGCATCAACACGGGGCGAGCCAACTCAATGGACTCCATCTTGTTCAACGTTCCCTTCTCAAGCAGGACACTGAAGTACTGCAGGATAGGCTGCGGCTGACCAGGCTGAGCAGACATATGCTGGAAGCGCTGGATCGTCTGAGGCGTGCGAAGAGCGCTTTGTGGAGATGCGGCAGCTAGGCGAGCTGCACCTTGAATGTCATTCACACTAATGAGACGGTCGAACTCCGTAAAGTAAAGCTCTTCAGCACCCGGAAGATTTAGACGCGTTGCCAAGGCCAACGCCATCTGCGAGTCGCGCAGCGTGTTCACCACGTACGGCACCAGCTTTGTCTTATTGATCGCGAAATGCAACAGTTGTCCGCGGCGCGTAATACCAAGCATACCCTTTGAACATGACTCCAAACACGTCACAAATGTCGTGTCTTGTGATACACGAGCACGGTACACGGGCTTGCCCGAATGCGCATCAAACAGGAAGAGATATCCCATCTTGGTAATCATGTACACGATGTCATCATTTGGACTCACAAGCATCGATACAGGGAAATCAGCCTGTGCATCCGCAGCAAAAGGAATCGGCTGCGGAGTGAGACGAAATACGCCACCGGGGGCATCGCGCTGACGTCCTACTTCCATAATAAAAAGCTGCATAGGCTGGCCGTCCCCCTTGATTCCGGCAAAGACCAGTACCTGGGCGTCATCTGTCCGTCCAGGGGGCTTCATCTGGGCGAAAGCTCCAGCGTGGCCTTGCAGTACCTGGCTCACCTTCTTATCCATCGAGTAAAGCTGCATATTGCCAGCAATACGACCTCCTTCTCCCTGGGAAATGCCGACCAACAACATCCACTGGTTGTCAGCCGAAGCTTCGTAGCTAATAATCTGAGTGCCAGCACCCAAGTTGGCATGTCGGTCAAAGATCTTGACCGGGGATGAGTCTCCTTCAATGCTCCAATGATACACAGCAGACGTTGTGACCAGTGCAATGGTATTGACCGAGATCCAGCGCCAGAAGACCACAGCTTCGTTCATCAAGTGGCTCTTCATCTTGGCGCGTAACTCCATGTTGAAGATCTGCAGCTGATTCTCCGAGCGTAGAGCAATGACTTTACTCACGGGGTTCATGATGGCCGCCTCGGCGTTAATTGGACGGCGCTGCACCGTGTTGCCCGCCGCCATGTCCACGATCACCACGCTGGCCTGACCATTCACTTGCTCGCATACACACACAAACTTGTCCGACTCCATCGTCGTCGTGCCAAACTTGACATAGTCCAAATTGACTCCCAGGGTGCTCAACTGTAAAATAATTGAATATATCCAATATCATAGGTTAGTTCAACTCGATTACTTGTATATTTTAATATTTCCCCTCTCTATTTTGGTCATTCCAAATTAGTCCGCACTTGATACGATGATGACGTACGTTAAACACTTCCCCAAAGGTAATGGGAAAATCTTGTGCCATGTCTTCTGGCTTTCTACTCGTCTATCTATCGTGTCGAATTGATCGAGGGGGAAGGCTCTCACTCTGACTAGGATCCTTTTTTACTTCTTCCTCTGTTTCACGAGCAAAAATCTAATGCGTTTGGAAAGGTTTTTGAGTTTAAGCGCGCTTAACTGATCAGCACGTGTGAGACCACTAATATAGGACAAACACTAGATGTAGTCAAAGAGATGCGAGGCCTCATAGGCTCAAGAAAATCACCCTGCGTGAGCTACTAATTCGACTATGCCTGCTAATATAATTTATGTCCATTCATGTATCACTGGGTAGCCATGCTGGATACCATGCCACATCGAGATAAACATGCAATGCAACTGAGTACACCACGGATAACACAGTTCAGTGTAGCGACTACGTTGATCTTAATTTTGCTAGATAGTTCGATAATCAGCTTGCTGAACGCACGATGGGCAAAATGTTTCTGTTAACATGCATGTGTACGGTAGAGCTGCACGCTGCAGTCTACGCGGAGAACTGGGTAGACGTGGTAAGCGCCAGTCCCGCCGCAGTCATATCGCGTAGAAACTCCTGTACATAGTAAGAAAACACAGTCGAAAAAATCAGTTTCGACGGCGTCAAACCGAGTCGACGAGTAGTAAGGAAAAGCCCATTCAATACCTCGCCAGTCTTTTCAAAACCCGGAACGGAAGATGAGCAATCAATCAGGATCACCAAGTCTTGGCGCCGATCCTTCGGCCACGCCGCCACCAAATCGCGTACCGTGTAGTTCACACAGTGCGAGATGGCTTCGCCACAGACGACGACTTTGTCGGCAAGTTTAAGGGACTCCACCAGCGACTGGTTCAAGCTATAAAGTAGAAAAATGACAGCAACAGTGATAATGAGTACAGTCCGACCATGTAGCTGCAAATGCCGTATCCAATTCAAAGCAAAATCCGCAATACCTTGTCGTCGGATCGTACGGCAGCTCGAACTCGGCCTTGAGCGCCGAATAGTGCTCCGTGAGCGAGTTTGCGCCTTTCATAACGTATTGTACGGGTCTCAACGACAGCTTGGTCCATTCCATGGCCGCAGCATGTACATTTGGCACAATGTTGTGCCCGGGTGAGCCAATGAGGCAGTGTTCTGGCCAGATGCACAGCGTGAACTTGCCACTAGCCTCAAGTGCCGACGTGTATGCTAGCAAGTATTCCTTCAGATTGGGATCGCGTGGCCTCCACACTCCAGCAGCCACGTCCTTGGCTGTGATGAGTGTGAACGGCCCGGGTGACTCGCCTTCTGCATTCTCCCAGAAGATCCCGTGCGCAATGTGGTAGCGCTGGTGCGAGTCCAGCGTGAGTACGATCTGCTTCAGCTTTCTGGAATGTTTCTGGATAAACGTTGCAATGCGCGCCGCATCTTCGTTTGCCGTTGGGATGGCAAGTGAGCCGCCAGGGTGGAAGTCAACTTGCTGGTCGATCACTAGCAGACACAACCCGCCGGCGGGGACTGCACCTGCCACCGCCGCTGCTTGTGCTTTTTCTGTCATGCTTGATTTGCACACGCAGCCCAAGTGTAGCCATCGTGAACGCAATTTTTGTACAATAGGGTCTTCTATGACAAAAAGTGTTTTTATAGTTTCGCAGTGGGAGACGACTGCAAGTGGAGCAAGACGTTGTGCACGACGTACCGCAGCATGAGCATCTCAATAGCCCGAAGCATGACTCTCTTTACGGTGAATCCGCGTCGAAGTGTCATTAGAAAGATTGTCACATAGCAGAGTGTTTGAATCTTGCGCTTTACGGTCCATGATGTCGGGGGAATACTAGTTGCAAACTCGTGCACCTTGGGCAAAAATTCGGGCGGCAGCAAAGGCCACTTCAACGTGCCATTTTGTAAGCTTTGCGTGAATCGCGCCACCTCCGGAACGTATGCTCGCCATGAACGCTTGTGCGGTGCTAAGGTGTAATTGACGACTGGCAGGGGTATACGCGACATAATGCCCGGCTGGATACGACGAATCCGTTCAAAATCTGTCATGGAGGCGCTGCCGACGGTGAAGATATCTGGTGAAAGAACGGGCAGCAGGTCACATGACCACACAGCAATTTTAGTCGAAACCGGCACAAAAGTAAGATCGTGCCGAATTTGTCAAAAACAAACCCAATGTGGTCTCTTGCTTCGCCTTCACCAAAGCTTCTCGAAATGCCGTGCAGCAACCTGCAAGCAGCACACTATCCAAACCCATTGGCCCATTAACCACAATTATTCAGTATCCTACGATAAGAGCAGATAAAAAATGGTACGGATGTAACGTTGCAGTTACGTACACAATGGAATCGCTACAAATCCAAGCGTTACTTTTCACGTCAAGCGGCAATCTTGGCAAAGGCGATGACCCGGTCAGGCGTTTCAACGTTAATCTCAGCATCAACTGGTACGCTCTAGCACGCAACGTTAGTTCATGTAAAGCGTTTCATCAGAATTCGCAAGTCTTGAGTCACCTTGCAACATCATATTTACATCCAATCAATTGTCGTGCACAGCGCAGGAACAGCTGCAGCTCTGTCTCGGACATCGGCACGCGCAACACCTAAAATACCACCCACCCACTAGATGAGATCATTGCACGACGTTTTACCTAAATCTGCAAAATCCTTCTCTTTCAATGTACCACAGGTTGCCGTTGAGGTAGAAGAAGTCGTTCCAATGGCATCACCCTGACAGCCGGCACCCCAATATGAAGTACCGTGCATTCATCCAACACGACCACCTATCTCCACACAAACCCAAAATGAATCAATACTGATTTATACAGTCACTTCCTCTAATATCTTTCTCGGCTTACCACGTGATCGTATGCGTTCTCGGTCAAATATCTCCCTACAGAGTAGACCAGTCCGCTCGTGGTAATAAAGATCAAATCGCCTGTATTGATTGCAACGCACTAGTCATTAACCTGCTATTCAATACGCCAAGCTTTGCACAAATAACGTGATTCTCAAACCTGGTTTTACAAGTTTTACCGCCTCTTGCGCCGCATTTCGCGCCTCTTTGGGCGATCTACGAAAACGTCGCGTCAGTTCGGCAGCCCCACGTCATTTTGATTCACCACTACACAGATTGTTACCGCTGAAATTCATGCTCATTGAATTGCAAACTATTTGGTACCAGTACTTGCGCCGCTGACGTAGCCAGCGAGAAGCTCGCCGTTGCGTCGCGCTTTTGCATTGAATTTAGCACGAAAGACCCAAATGCGAATGTGTACCACTCGTTCGGTACCGTCCTTATATCCGACTCCCCTACCCGCAAGTAGGTAACCAGAGAGTCGTTTTCATTGAGAGAAAAGGCGACAACAGTCGGTAAGCGACCACCAATGCGCTTCTTCTGGGGGCGAGATGGCGAGATGATGAGTAAGACGACAATTCTGCTAGTACTTTATAGCTACGAGACGACAGCGCTTGACGTACGACGGCGTCTCGCCGATTCGTCCGAGAGTTACACCTTAATGTTTTACTTTGTGATTGGCGCCATGATGCTCACGTGTTTAGTCTACAATATCTTCTTTAAGCGTAAGATGGAAGCGAGTCTCTTACGACAGCAAGCATTACCCGAGACGATGCTACGACAAGACGTGATTGCGAGTGACCAAGACATGAACAATTTGTGGGAGTGTGAAGTCTGCTCCTTTAAGAGCTACGACGCCCAGTTGACGTGCATGTTGTGTGGTACTGATCGGTCATTCAAGTTGATTGACAAGACTGGTCGCTCTGGAGACGATGCTACTAGTGAATACAGTATGAACGCGCCATCTTCGACCTCGTCCAGTACGAAATATATGCTGTATATGGAAGAGAAGGACAATCCGCTGACTCGTAGTACATTGAACAGTAAAACAATGCCTTCTCGATCGATCAAGTCGCAGGTGTCAAGTAAGATTAACAGGGAATTTCTCAAACGAAAACTCAGTGTGCTTAACCTTCGACAACAGTCGGCTCGCCGTCGGCATGAATGGTCAAGAAAACGCAACGACGATGGAGAGCTGATTTGGGTGAGGAAGAAACGTTTCATGGACCGCAAGGCACTGAGAAGTCTACGCACGCTGGACGGACTGCGTAGTCAGTCGTCGACGTCCTTGCGTGACTCGATTCTTTCGAGCGGAAGTACCAACTCGGTGGGGATAGTGTCGTGTGTTGTTGTATCACCCAAGAACCCAACGGGACGGTTGTCGCTTGAGTCTGCCGATGGAGCACTGGCAAAACGCTGCTCCGACAGCTCGAAGTTTTCGCAGGATGAATTAGAACAGGTGGGCTCGCTGCCTTTTCAGCAGAAACATGCGTGGTTTGTACAGCACACAGCGGCTATGGAGGTGCCATGGGAATATGGACACGTGCTGCTTGAGATCGAGCGTGATAACTTGCTCCACGACTCTTGTGAGCAATTACTGTGGGCAATGCCGGATCAGTTTCATCAGTCGCTTCGAATTAAGTTCGCGAATGAGCCGGGCGTGGATGCTGGAGGATTGGTGCGCGAGTGGTTTACGCTGATGACAAAAGAAGTCTTTGATGACACAACCGGCTTATTTTATAGAAGTGGAAATGGCGACGGTCTTATGATCAACCCATCGTCCGCCGAAGCTAGCGTTGACCATTTGATGGTATGCTTCTATCTCGATTCTTTAGCTAGATTGCGTAGCTCACTTTGTTTGTTTGTTGTGTGCGCAGTATTACCAAGCCATCGGTCGTTTCATCGGCAGAGCGCTTTTTGAAGGCATTCTGATCGATGCGCATCTGGCGCTCCCAGTGTGCAAGCATATTCTCGGTATCCCCATAACCTTTTCGGATCTCGAGTTCGTGGACAATGATTTGTACAAGAACTTAAAGTGGTTGCGAGAGAACACAGGTGTGGAATCGCTGGCCTTGGACTTCACGTACGTACTCCTTCGTGTGATGCTCTCAAATTATGTTTTTTTGCTAACGAGTACTTATTTATCGTTACTACTCCAGTGTCAATGTCGATCAAATGTCGAACAAGACGAAGGTGGTGGATTTGGTGCCAAATGGTTCAAACATCTCCGTTACGGAAGAGAACAAGATAGAGTATATCAGCTTGCGCTTCAAGTGGATTGTTGCAACGAGCATATCGCTGCAGCTTGGTTCATTGATGCAAGGCCTTTTCTCTATTATTCCGAAGGAGCTGATCTCCGTCTTCGATCACCAAGAGTTGGAGCTTCTGATTTGTGGAATCCCCGATATTGACTTACAAGACTGGAAAACTCATACTATTTATGTTGGGGAGCGTGACCACCGAGTCATTGCCTGGTTTTGGAATATTGTACGTGAGTTCACGAACGAGCAGAGAGCACGCTTGCTGCAGTTTACAACGGGCTCAGCGCGGGTGCCCGTGCAAGGCTTTAAAGCGCTGACCATGAATGACGGCCGCATTTGCCTGTTTGCGATTCAATGCGTCAGCGCCGATGAGTGTTTGTATCCGCGGGCTCACACTTGCTTCAACCGGTGCGTGTTACTTTATTGTCACAAACGAGGAAGTGATTATTTAATTGTGGTTTTGTTTCTTACAGCATCGATTTACCACGATACAGCAACGAGAAGGACTTGCAAATCGCGTTATCTCTCGTGATCCAAATGGAAGTAACCGGTTTTACAATCGAGTAAGCTATAGAAGACGCAAGTATTTACTGAGTAGAAAGCCATCGAGAAGCAAAAATTGAACCATAGCAGCGACTAGCTCGGCCAAACTAGTACCCATATTTGACCCTGCTTGAGGGTGCACATATCATTCCAGCAGTTTCAAGACGCCGGCCAGTTTTTCTTAGATGAGCTGCACAGTGAACCTCTTTTAAGAACAGTGTGAAGCTTAATAGAGCGTCGGCATGGATAAAGAACTAATAGCAAATGGTGTACTGTCGCCACATTCAACATTGAGTCCATCTTTCTTGTCCCGTGCGATTGTATCTTGTATAAAAATGGACATCGGTAGCATCACTGCCATGAAGCTGTGCTAGTACTTCCAGATGATGGCAGTATGCCCACAGCTGTCAAGTGTGCACAGCGCCTGTAAAAGATTAGAACCAGTCAATAAGGGATATAATTGAGGTTTTGGAAGATTTCAATCATGGACTGGTTCTAATGCTTATAGAAGCAAATACGACAACACCAACAGCTGAAGCGACCACTTGGTACGCACAGGATGTTCAAAATCTGTAGGAGGGCGTAAAGATGGATCATTGACGAGAGATACGCATCGACTCAGTACCGCTGAGACTTTCCTTTTGGTACACGCAAATATTTTTCGAGAAGGCCAGTCTTAAGATAAAATAAAGATGAGCTTGAACCGAGGATGTTGAGCTTAATGAGGCTTTGCTTTACGACATGTTAGATCCTGCAACTGTTGATTGTGTAGAGACCGGCTGTAAGTCGAAGATCTGGAGCCATGATGAGCCACAATCATCGAATCGCAGCACGAATTTATCACAGTCATGCAGCTCAAAATGAGCAAGTATGTCTTCCACAGGACAAACTTGGCCTTATGCCTCAGACTGCAATTAATCCGCAATTTGTGTCTGGCGCACAACAGCAACAACAACGTCAAGCTCTAGTGGCAAGCAGCACCATCTCTTGGTGACTTGTAAGAGGCTCGGTTGGTACGATAACAGCGTGTCACGGCATGATCCTGGTCGAATCGCCAGCTTCTTTTCATTTTTCACATAACATGGCTAATGTTCAATAGCTTGGCTGCACTTTGCCTCACAGCAGCCACTGGCGATGTCAGGAAGTGTAAGCAGGTAGCAGTTTCTTGGTTCCAGCTTAGACGGTTGAGACGTTGCTTAACCGCTCCTCGACCGACACCAACACAATAGTGGAGATACAGCAAAATCTACATGACCAGCACGCACACGAATCAAACATGGCTACCCTCATACATTGCATCCGTAAAACGAATTTGCAAACAAGACAACAGAATATCAGCTTTCGAGCTGAAGACATTGCGGCTAATCGGTCGCTGCCGCTCTTTGCTGCCACGGACACCCAACTAGCCTCGCGGAGGGAGCACGAATAAGCACAATTTAGTGACCCTTTCATCTAAATAGTCGAGCTTGATTACCATCTCTTGTTCAAACCTCGTAAGTTGGGCATGCAGCTGTTGAATTGTATCCACAGCATATTGTAGTGATGTCGTAGAGGCACCCAGTACATCTTGCGGTTGTCGTGTATGTTCCACGACATGCATGCACGCTTTCTCATCCGCCGACGCCGCTATTGTCGGACCAGGTTGCGCCTGTATACTACCCATTGCCGGTGCAAACTGCTCTGGCAGCAGCTGCATCTCGTCCTCCGACAGCACTTTCAGGCCATAAACTTTTTTAAAGTGCTTCAACCACTTGGTCATTGCAGTAAATGGCATTTTAGAATTGCCGACTGCGTATTGCATAAAGAGGTCAGACATTTTAGTAGTCAATGCATCGGCTGATACTTGTCGACCCAATGTCCTTTGGCGGATGATCCACCGATAGAGTTCCTGCTCTACGCCCGGATGGTGTTCGGGCACAGACTTGAGCGTCTTACGCTTAAGTTTCGACATGCATTCAGCATCAATACAAAAAGCCAAGATACGTTCTTTGTTCTTCTTGATGTCTGATACTTGCTGACGACTGATACCAAACTCATGCGCAATGGCGATCGGCTGTTCGCCGCCTTCGAGACGCTGGAGAACCTGCTGCTTGTCATGAATCGAGAGTACCACCCGCTTGCGCTTCGTAGAGGTGGAATGAGGAAGCGCGTCAGTAGATATCGGCGTATGCAGACGACGATCTGTCATGTCGCCGAGGCCAATGCCGTCGTCACTGCTGCTCTCACTGCGAGCGCTACTCGTATACTACGTCGTTTCTACTGTAGTATACTAGACCCAAAACGTTCTTTTTTTGTAAAATGGGTTTTGACATATATTACTTCCACCTACTTTAGAAATCGCAATTCGGCTCTTTTAGAAACGCGTTTATCAATGAGCTCGAGGTGGAGCTCGACGTCTTCAAGCGTGTCTTCGCTCTTCACTAGCAACAGCCGTATAACTCTTTCTAAACTACAATAGCATATTCTATCGCATTACCTAACGTCGTTGTCTGCAGTCTCGCAGGACTTATTGCTACTTGCGGAAAAGCAAAAGGCCGAGCAAGAGGCGGTTTGGGACTTGAACAATGGTGAGTGTCCTGAATTTGTGTGCAATACATAAAAAACCTACAATAAGATGTTGATTAACAACTCATTGCTGATGATATTAACAGTGCTGCTGGAGGAGACGCTCACGCGATTACGGGGCAAGGCGCAGCAGCTCCAGAACGATAAATGGATGTACCAGGACGTTCAGATATAACGCACTGCAATAGTCACGAAATACTTTCAATGTTAACTTCTACTTGAGTTTGTCATGCTCATTGTTTTAGTTATTAACATCAGAAAAGGAGCGAGCAACTGACTCGTCAACGCAGAGCAATTCTTCCTCATCTCCAGCTACCAAGTGACTGGGTGCGTCGCTTGATCGTTCGCGGCCTCTTTCCATTACTGCAACCGCACTTTATTCTCGCTCCTTCATCTCCTCAAGCAGCGTCACACCAAGACGAGCAGGCGATCGCGTAACTGCGACGCCAGCGGCTTCAAGCGCAGCAAACTTTCCAGCAGCCGTGCCCTTGCCACCCGACACAATAGCACCAGCGTGGCCCATGCGACGTCCAGGGGGAGCCGTCGTGCCAGCAATGAAGCTCACCACGGGCTTCTTAGGGTCGCCGTGGGCCATGAGCCATTCAGCAGCCTCCTCCTCGGCCGATCCGCCAATCTCACCCACCATAATGATGCCCTCAGTCTCCGGGTCGTTGGTAAAGCGCTCAAGGCAGTCAATAAAGTTGGTTCCGTTGAACGGGTCACCGCCAATGCCAATGACAGTGGACTGACCCAAACCCAACGCCGTAGTCTGTGCCACCGCCTCGTACGTGAGAGTGCCCGAGCGAGATACAATACCAATCTTTCCCTTCTGGTGGATGTAGCCGGGCATGATGCCCATCTTACACTCACCTGGCTTAATGATGCCGGGGCAATTGGGGCCAATAAGCCGCGTCGTGTTCTGGTTACGCAGGTGCCACTTGACCTTGACCATGTCCTGCTGCGGGATACCCTCAGTGATAGCCACGACAAGGGGAATCTCAGCCTCGATAGCCTCAATAATGGAAGCAGCACAGAATGGTGGCGGCACATAAATGACCGAGGCATCGGCACCCGTCTCTTTCTTGGCCTCAGCCACCGTATTAAAGACAGGCAGACCCAAATGTGTAGAGCCGCCCTTCTTGGGGGTCACACCACCCACCATCTTGGTACCGTACTCAATAGCCTGCTCTGAGTGAAACGTACCCTATCATAACAGTCATATAAACATAACATTAGAGCGTGACAAAACCCTTCGGATCTATTTCGAGATCTTCATTACCTGCTTGCCAGTGAACCCCTGACAAATAACTTTAGTGTCCTTATTAATCCACACTTTTGCAGATGCAGACATGTTGCGCGTAGCTTGTGCAATGAAAGCCACAGTCTTAACGGGTGAGCGAGCGAGCATCGTGATGACAAGACCAAGCTTTCGGGATGTCTCGAGGGGGTCTTCTGGGTCTCCACCCAACGTTTTATCGTACTCATTTCCGCCAGTCAGATAAAGCGTAAACCATTGATTTTCGCCAATAGATGACGAGAAGTGATGCATCATTTCAAGTTCATTGTGCCTAAAACACAACCGTCTACTGGTGAAACTCACTATTGACATCATCAGCGACAATTGAATGTTGTATCAATCGATCCCAGACTAGTAGTGGCTGTTGCGAATTACACGCTCCGAGCTGTTTTGGATCTTGACAACCTCGTTAGGAATCTCGTGGCGTAACCACAGTCGCAAGAGCCGCTCGCGTCGCTCCTCATTCAGGTATAGCGGACGCCCCTTGCTGAGCTCTCGATTACGCTCGCCAAATTCTTCGCCGTACTCGTCCACGTAAAGGCTTCCCACATAAGCTGCCAATTTCCAGTATACCAGCAGCACGGCCCCCTCTAGCACAAGCAAAAACATACCGCTACCTCGTCCACACTTCTTGGCGTGAACGGTGCATGCACCTGGGTTGGCCTCGTCGGGGTACCCACCCTTGTCCAGATGGATTGATGGACATGTGTTCGCAGCACAAAGCAGCATTCCACACAAAAGACAGACAGCAGGTCGCGCGGGGAACTGGTGACACGCATGACATTTGCGCTTCGCCAGCTCCGAGTAAAACTTTACGTACGGTCGAGGCAACGAGCGGAGATACCGGGTGCGATTTGAGCCCGAACTAAACACCGAAATGGTCGAGTGCATTGTATGCAGGTCCCGGCTTAACACTGACGGTAGCACCAGCTTCTGGGTGCGATCCACATTGGCAGTCGTGAGCCACTGCTGAAGAACATCGTGTGGGTCGTTCATTTCTTCGTATGCAGCCTTGAAACGATGTACCCACCCAAATACGAGCTGAGCAAGAACTGCCGGCTCTTTATTGCCCGTTGGTTCGTGGAGCTGTAGAGCGTTCAACTTCACAAACCCGATAGTGAGGACGTCTTCTTGCGTAATAAATATTGGCTTTGAAGCCGCTGTAGAACCATAACGACGGTGTGGAGTAGCTTGCGTTGTTAAGGACCGAATCATAAATGTAGCCACCTTGGCAACAGGTACAACTTCGCACGCAACGACATTTAAAAGCTGGCGCCTGTTCGCAACAGGCTCCACTTGAAAAGCACCGTCACACTTTCTCACGAGTGCTTCCAGAAGTAGCTCCAATTCTTGCCCCACAGCGTCCTCTAGATTTATATAGTGACCTTCGTTAGCAGTAGCAGCATTCGCAGAAAAACAGGCAGTGAAAAACGCTACGTTTTCCTCCGAAAACGCAAGATCGTATGCCATCGCATTCGTGAACTCCTCTTTCCGCGTGATGGCATACCATAGCAACGTTTGCACTAGGCGTGCAAGAACCACAAGCCGAGCGATAAATACCGCATCTTCTTCACTTTTCGCAAAAAGTATACCCTTCATCAGCACGCTGCCCAAATGGTTGAGCAACAGTGGTTTCTGAGGCCATCGTACCTTGCCCCACTGGCTCTGCTTTCGCGTCTGTGTCTGTGTACTTGGCTGCTCGCTCTCAAGCATCACGGTTCCATCAGGAAGAATATCCGACCCTCCATAGTATAGTAAGTGAAGAATTTTATCGTACAAATCGGTTGGTGCCGTTGAAGGATTCGTGAAAAAGCACGTGCTGACATGCCTTAGCATCAGCGGTAAAAAACGCATGGCTCCCAGAAAGAGGTGTTCACGCAACTGATCCGAGTCATGTGCATCTAGAAAAGAGCAAAGCAACGTGTGAAACAGCGCGTTGCAACCAGAGGTGGTGTAGCGTTCCGGCTGTGACTTTTGCATGGCACCGCACGCTACCTTGTGGACTGCCATGCAGAGTGACGACAGACCGTCACCTAACCACTTGTTCATGTGTTGCGTTTCCTCAGGATTCTCACTACTTAACAAAGTAGAAGCTGCATCGAGCTGCTTTTGTTCCAACAGTACCGCATTCGCTTCTTTGTTGATATCTGTTGATTCATCAACACCAGCGTCTGTAGCAATGTACTCCTCCTTAGTCCTCACGGCATGCTCCAGCCAGCGAACCATTTCCAACTGTGTTACAGTAGCCATAGATACCTCATCAATCCTGCCGATCGATACCCTGCGCTTAATAGTTGGGAGAAATTTGCTTTCTTGCTCCGTTGTTGTCGGGATCAGCACGTTCGAGATTGATTTGCATAGTGGGCACAAGAACTCCTTCTTCGTGACGTCAACAGCATTCAGTGCATGCCGATGATGCCCACCAGTAATTGCACGTTGGAACTGGGAGGTATGATATGATTCCCAGCACTTCTGGTGCACCGAATGGCCACACAGACGCACGTGCACAGGTATGTCTTCACCGACATGCATCTCGTCCATAGGTGTACTTAGAAACTGATCATGCGAGCCACCATTTAGTCGAGAAAGAGCGGGTGAGCACTGGGCAAAACCAACGTAGCACATAAAGCTGTTTTCGGAGCTCATCGAGTGGCACATTGCACACTCCACCACGGGCGCGTCGTCATTCATGGAATCACCACTTTCATCCATTTCAACATCACTGTCATCACCTGCAGCATCAGATGCACTTGGTATGTACTTTTCGCGTTCACCCTCAGTGCCAGACTCATCATCGCCAGCAGAAGCATGCTCAGTGTCGTTTGCCATCGCTTTCATTTGCTCAGCAAAGGCAGCTTGTCGCATTCGTATCTGCTGCATTGCTCGCATTTGTGCTTCACTTCGTCTTTGCGCCAAGGCAAACTTGCGTGCAGCTTCATCACGCGACTCTTGCTCGGTCACTTGATGTTGCTCCACTACACTTCGGCATTCAGGACTAAGGCGGGACAGCCGATGTAGTAGCCAGTCGATTCCGCGGCCAATCTCGTGTTTTTGATCACCGTCTAACTTTGTCATGCTTGCACTTCCGCCGTGGCTTGACCAAGGGTTCAGCTTCAGCAGAAGATACAAAATCGCGCAGCGCGGATTCGCACCCAAGTACAATCGGGGCTGTTCTTGGGGAATCCACTCAATAAAGTTGTCTGCTATCCGAGAAGCTCGCTCGTGTTCGAATTGTTCTGCGTCCGAGGCAGGAATCATCGTTTGGAAGTAACGGGTGTCTTCCACGACATACAGCTGAAGCGTGAACAAGTGCACAGCTCTCGAAAGAACACTGAGGCTGCTATGGGCATCAGTCGTGGCACGCCACAACGACTCGTACACCAGTCGTCGCGCATCTTTGTGCAAAATTGAAATGCGAGACACCCGGAAGCCTAGCGGACATGGTAAGAACATGTTCACCATTGGAAAATCAAGCCAAGTCGAGCGAGTGTCGTTTGGACTGTCGTCTACTTGTTCTTGTTCTCGGTTCTTAGACGAGCGGAGGCGGTGCTGAAACCAGTTTTCATGAGCTGATTCATGTTGCTTTCGCGTCAGATGTGCAAAAGTTGGATTATACTCTGCGTACAGCTCCGGCTTTAACCGATACTGGAATTTACCTCCTTGTGAATCCGCGGCACCAGAAGATGCTGAGAACCCTGCCTCCACACACACCTCTTTCAAGATTTGATCTAGAATCGGACCTCCTGAGAAGTTGACCGAAAACAGGTTTTCGCGACTTAAGAAAAATTCGTTTGCAATCTTAGATAAGTCACTGTGAGCGCAAGGTTCAACGCACAAACGCTGAACAATTTCTCGGCGTAGATACGGAATTAGGCTACGCATAGCGTCTCCCTCTGCCACCTTTGGTGGCAACTCGGACGCGAGCTGCGATAACAGGGCCAAACACTCGGTCACCATCAGCTCTGCCTCTTTTGCGTCGGAGCTTTGTGCTGCTTCATACCATTCTTTGGCATCAAAACGCTGCATGATCGATGCCATTATCCAGTCGACGCCCAAAAGCTGGAAACTAAACTGAAGCAACAGTAAGTCAAGATCACGGAATCGAGCACAGAACGGTGGCTCGCCGTAGTTCATACTATGGTTGACCATCGACATGCCATTGCGCACCCACAATCCAGAATGCACTTGAGCATCCCATACAATTGCTTGCAGCACAGGCTCGATTAAATGCACCCGATGCCAAAATCCGATGGGGCTATCAACATCGTGAATCCACACCGATTTATCGTTCTTCAGCACACTGCTTTGAAGCATAGACAGAAAGGTATCCAAGCCATTCGCAGAATCACTTAGAGCCCGAATCAATTGTGATAGCGTGCGCTGGAGCGGAAAGTGACACGACACCGCTGTCTCAAGCTGGTCTGCACGAAGAGTGTCTCCAACCTGGTAATCCGGAGGAGGGAAATACTTACCAGCTGATGCTAACCAAAAGTAAAATGCCTCGAGTATTGCTTTTAGGAGCTTCATAATCAAATGCTGCGATGCCTCCGGGGAATGCATAGCCTCGGGCCCGCCAGCAGTCTTGAAAGCGTTTGATACAATCCACGAAGACACATCTGAAGTCGTTGACACAAATTCCACGGTCACAACCCACCCACGCGATTCCAACTCAACATGATCTCCAAACCGTCGAACTTCTGAGCATGCCCCTTGAATGAAGGCAAGATAAAGCAAAAATCGAGCTAGACGTGAGCCCCCTTTGTCCAGCACAAAATTCTCAGAAATGCCCTCAATTTGCAGGACATATCGCAAATCCAGCAAACCTGACATGTACCGGCGGCACACGAAAACTGGTGAAGTAACATCTAGCATGAACCGTCCTGTTAGTTCTGTTTCAGGGGGCAAACTTAAGAACGGCGACACCTCTCTTTGGTGTCTAATGTGGTAACCTGCTTGTTCAGCTTCGAGTACTAGGGTGCTTACATTGACGTCTCGTAGCGTAGGCCCCTGTGAACGCTGGATGCCCATCGCAAACACATCCCAAACATCAAGTTCTCGATTGTAATCTGGATGCAGCACGTGTGCCATGTTATCCCAGGTATCTTCAAATGCAATATCGACGAACTCTGTTTTCTCCTTCTTGCGCAGGGTTTCAAGTACTGAATTTACCAGCACTTCCAGAAGGCCATGCTCGGCAACCAGTTTTTTCACAAAGGTTGCCCGATTGAAAAATTGCACGCTGAATGCTAATATTGTGGCCGTTGAGCTGCCAACTCCCGCAGCGAATTCTCGATAAAGCTGGCGGTACGACGACGTAAACGAGATTGCGAATGCTTGCTTGAAAAGGGGGTCGGCCAAGAGAGCCATCAGCAGACTGTGAAGAGCATCGCTTTCAGTTTTGGGCAAGAACGAGTCAGCCATTATAACAGCCCGGAGCATTGGATAATCGGATACTTCATCGACTTCCATGCTGCAATAGTTATGCTCTAAACTCTCTACAGCGCACATCTGTATCCCAAAAAATCTCAGCGTTAGAATTAATAACAGCCAGTGTAAGCATATTCTTATGCTACAAATATTTGTGCCGAGCCGTACCCTTTCACAAATCAGGCGACAAAGCCCGTCTGAAAGATTTGCTAGCGAAACAAGCCATTGAAGCAACGAGTTGATCAAAGGCACCCTTGCTTTGTATTCGCACGATACAATAGAAGCCACAATTCCATGTTTGTGCAAGGATGATGCAAGTTCAAGAACGTCCTCGCGAGATGCCTTCGCTCGCACAGTGCTCTGCTTCTGCGACGATGTTTCACCGACAATCTTGAGCATTTGGTACTGCTTACACGACCGCAAACAACAGACATTTCAGTCGGATTTATCACACCATTCGACAATTTTTCTACGTACAGCAATCGCAGGGTGGGCCTTATTTAACGCTGTCGCAAATTCTTGCGACGTTTGCAATTCGTTATAGTGCACAATAACTGAATAGCGTCTATCCGGTAACTGACTCGCCAGTTTATCCCGCACCACGTCCAAGTCCTTTGAACAAGTTACCGAGCCAAATCTGGCTTCCTTTATTGCATCCAATACCAACTTCATCACTTCCACAATAGATTCACGTGACTTCACCAGCAGATCTGGCGGCAAAAAGCTCAGCGGGTTTGCATCTTGTGCTCCCTATCACAACAAATCCTGTAAGCCATAAATTTTCCATACCACCACATAATTTCTACCAAAAAAAAAATCTTACCTTGTGTCGTGTGCAAAAGCCTTCGGACGCCCAGGCTTCAGTATCTCCACAGTCACAGCAGCCTCCACTTTGTGTATAGTAAAAAAACACCTCATGGTCTTCATGATCACTAGAAATGAAGCAACTGTTGCACATGACACACGTCTCGTCCACCTTTTCAGCAGCCACACACAAACCCAAACACCAAAGCAACTTCGTCAGCCAAAACGTTCCTGTCTTATCCTTCAAATTTTTTGTTCTCACCTGACAAACTTTACAGTTCCAAGCGATATCACCAGGCTTGAACTCATACGCGCACATGCGCTTCGGCAGTTTTTCAAGCGCTTGGCGGCTCTTGGCGTCCAAGATGCAGGTTTCCAGCTCATTCAGCAGTCTTTTCTCCTCTCTCTCGTGCTCCTTCTCACCCCAAGACGCGCTCGTCTTCATCTCGTCCAGAATCGCGCGCACTTTCGTCTGTGAACCGCTTAAAACGCGATCTCCATCGTCTTGCTCTTGGTCCTGATTGCTGTCGTCTCGCGTCATAGTCGACGCCGCGCGATGGTCAGTGACGCTCCGTGTACGCGCAAACAAATCCATCAAGCCTCAGTAGTGTACGTCTCTCTCTCTCTCTCTCTCGGTCTCCCTTCCCCCTCGCGTCGACAGCTTCAGCTGGACGGTCGACTCCAACACCAATTTCACGAATAAGTACATTTTTTGGACCGAAAAGCATCATTTTTTTGGGTCGTATATCTTTTTTTGGTCTCTGGATCCCCTTTTTCAGGTTTGAACACATGGCTACATTTTGTTGCAAGGGATGCTACAAGCTCGGGTTACGCAGCAGTTGCCTTCACCTTCATGAGCACCTTTTACATTCTCAGCTTTTGTTTGATCTCGGCATTAGCGACCGTCTTCGAAGCAGTTTGGCAATTCTTATGCCCAAGTTTCAACGCATCGTATTGCTTTTCAACGACATTTAGACGAGCTGCATCGCATCATCGTCTTTAGTGTCAGAATTTGATCCATCAAGACATGTTGCCGTCCTTCAAATCGATCGATGGCATTTCTGCTCGATTTTTGTGGCTTTGAGTGTCACATTGGAAACCTCGCTCTTGCATATAGGTTTGGCAACCCTTCACAAGTTTTTTCACGTGCATTCTTAGCCGCTTCAACAGCTTCTTTCGATGCTGCTGGACGTGGTGTTGCACCTGCCTAGTTCATCTGATTCGCATTGCCCGTATCTCCTCGGTTTGGCTCACACGTGAGCGCACAACAAGCTCGAAAGTCATTAGGGCATTTAGTAGCATCTAGGCGAATGTTCCTTACTCGAGAGAAACAAGTTCTACCAAATCGAACTCGAACGCAGCCACAGTTTTCTAATGTTTACCTGACGTCTTAACGAGGATCTGCCAGCTTTTGGCCTGGACGAGTCGTTTACTGTTGCGCTTTGGGCGATCAAAATCTCACAGGGAATGACACCAGGAAACGCGGGTAGCGTTGCACTCTTTGCATGAACCAACGTCGCAACTTAAACGTACACAGTACATTTCACCCGCGCAAAAGATTCACGACGCATTACTAAGACGAGTTTATTCTAAAGGACGAAGGTTGCAGCGTGAAATCATGCAACTTGGTGCGGAGAGCTGGCAAATTGATAACACCTGCATGTATTATCACTCTTTTTGTCAGACCTACAAAGGTCAGAAATTGTAAATGCTGGTTACAACAAGTATATCTTCGACAAAAGGCATTTGTTCACAAATGAACATCCTTAGCGCTGTCTGAGCATACGTATCACTTAATTCCGACGTCATGTCTCTTGATTCGTCCTCGTACCATATAAGACCGATTGGCCGCTGTCGAAGCACCCAATGACATCTATACAATACTGCACGCGTATGATTCAAACCGATTGCGCTTAATCATACTTCTCCACGAACGGCGTCGGAAAGGAGAATTTGTCGTTGCTGTCCAGCTCAGATGCTCTCTCCGAGGCAGTCGTGGAACCGCCCGTTCCTCGGTACGACTTGTGCTGCTCCGTTGGCAAACGGATCTCCATCTCGGCCACGCGCGTCATAGTCGTAGTAAGCAGCAACATGGCTTCATTGTACTGCCTCTCTTGATCCGCCACACGAGTCATAAGGATCTTGTTGCACTCCTCTAGCGTAGCCACACGGTACTGCAGAACGCTCACATCAACGGCGTGGTGATCACTTTCCGTAAGACTCACAACCGTGTCGCTAATTGCAGTGTTATTATTACCGTGTGTGCGGCCACCGCTCAATATCCGGTTAGGCCGCGCTCCAATCGTGTTCGTGCTATAGCGCAGGTTCATCTGCGGACCAGGAACATTTGAAGGCCGGCCCGCCATCGAATGTGTAGACCCAGCACGCGTCGTACGGTTAGTGTTCAGTTGAGATCCGAGTAGATTACTGGGGCGGGCAGTATTTGACGGCAAACTGTTATTGCTAATCGTGTCCATTGCTTCAGGAATTGTAGATGATGCAGATACCGTCGATGGAGTCGACGTCGAAGCCATGCAGCATAAATTAGGACCTTTCTTGTCAATCGGCGGACCGGAACCAGAAATGTGGCTTCCCGACGCGCGTGCGGCTCGAACACCAGCACCGCTACCAGTCGTCGCAGTGGTCGACAACATTGGTCCATTGCGGTGGATTCGGTAGCAGTCGCCGCACGCAGAACGCTTTTTCGTAAAGTTTGGCAATATAGTTCTCCCAGCCACGTGCTTCTTGCACAAATATACGAAGCACCCCTTACATTGATGCTTCTTGCGGAACATGGAGAACTTCCTGTAGCATACGCCACATACACCAGCGTTGTGGTCGGACTCATAAATCATGCGCTCAGAAGCATCATCAGCAGCAGCCGCAGGAGTGCAAGCTTCTAAAATCTCGTCACTACTCTTAGTCTGCGCAGCACCCAGTGTGGGGGCGCCACGCGTCAGCGTGGGCACCGATGTCGGAGACGGGGACAACATGTCTGTCACCAATACCTGTGGAGCGCTTTCAATCTTCCGCGAGAGCGACATCGACTTGGACAAATTCGAGTGTGACTGCACAAGTGTCCCATCCACAAAGCTAAGCGTCGTCACCATGTTTTGGCTGTTCTCAAAAGGATTTTGCGATGCCCTGTGACCAAACGAAGCTCTGATCGGGCTCGACTGCGGCAACGATGCATTCGGGCCATTCATCATCGGCGGGTTCAGCATGCTCTCGCGCAGCAACTGGCACTGCATTTCAATATCACGCTTGACGTCTTCATAGTCAAAAGCGTCGTCATCGTCTTCACTGAGATCAAAATATTCCTGTTCCGCGCGTTGGAGCATCTCCAGGGTCCCCTGCGGCAGCTGCATCTCCTTGGCAAGCTGAATGACCGTCTTACCGGCGGGTGTCTCCTCCATCAACGAACTGGGTCGTGCATCTACCAGTAACTTCAGCGTTTCCAAGGGAGCGCGTGCTTTGACTGCAATTTGAATTGGCAGGTACTGTGCATTGTTCTTGGTGACTACCGCTTCGGGAAATGCAGCGAGAAGCGCCCGCACCACGTTAGGCGGGGTATCGTCCTCCGTACAAGCCCAGTGTAGCGGCAGCATGCCGTGGTGGTCCTTGTGTCGTGCAAGCTGCGGCTCGGACGCCACTCGCTCAATGAGCGTGGTCCACTTGCCCATTTCGGCTAATCTTATGCCCTCTTTAAAGTGCGGATGCGAGCTGCGGTCCACACCCAACGAGTCGGTGCGCAGTGAGCGGCGCGATGCGTCCAGTGGCTTTGTACAGTCCCCGGCTAACTTGTCGTTGTCGCTGTCGCTGCTGGTGCTCCTTGTGTCCTTGACTGCAGTGACCGCATTCTTGATCTCCTTTGCTGCTTTCTGTGCTGAGGACGCATCTGCAAACTGCTCCAGCATGGCCATTACTGGTGGGAAAGAGGAAAAACGGCTTTTTCGGATTGTGGCCGCAGGGCCGCTCAGATGCGAAAGCTGTTGTGCGTTTGTTGCGCACATGGGATCGCAGCATGTTCAGACACTGGAATTCATACTTAACCTTGGGGTTTCACAACTTAACTATTAAAAGCTACGAGAACAGATTGGCAAGGGTATGACGAAAGAGAAGGAGTCATTGCTTCGATTTTGTATCAAATGGCAAATGATTGGAGGTGTGAGCATGGACATTATGCTGGACACGAGGATCGAAATACCGGACTTTTGATGCCCATCATCACCGCGACATCACACCACGTATGTGCCCCACATGTTGTGTCACATCGAGAACGTCCAGAGAGCAGGCTGGGTAGAACCCTCCATGGATGATGCGTTGTTGCGCAAGTGGTCGACTAGGAGTCCAGGTCTCTGTTATGCAATGACCGTGTGCATTGTTCACGTTACAATGCAATTGGCATCTTCCTAAACTCTTTGTTTGAATAAAAGAAGCAGCTTGCTGGTCTGTCTCGCACTATCGCTATACGGTCGCTAGGCACAACAACCTTTAGCCGAGCTAGCTTGCACGCACGCTTTGCTAGAGGACAAGCTACTGTGGATGGTGCGATTGCCATAGAGCTCTGTCTCCTTTCACGGCGTTACCATACGGCTGTCCCCGTCCGCGCGTGTCAACAATGCATTTTTCATTCGTTGTGCAGTTATGTCAAAACCTGTCCAAATATTAGTCCATCTCTGGTCGAGGGACGATCGCGTTAGCGTTGGTGACTTTAGATTGACACAAACGACTACCATCGGTATGTACGGATTAGTCTTTGGGGCGATATTGGTGGAGCACTTCTTGTGTTCGGCAAGTCGTCGCTGATTTTGAGTCTACTTGACCTTGCTATGACGAAAGGACTTTGTTACCTTACCTTCTGCAACAACACAAATGCAATATCCTGCGTGCAGTACATGTGCAAGCTTGATGAAAAGAAGTTGATCCAGCTAACAATGGATGAGATTCATATGTGTCGCGCTTCTGCTATGCTAAGCTATGCTTACTGCGTTGAGAAATGTGTGTCTCGAGACAACGGTCATATTCGAAACAAAGTGACGACTGGCGTGAGTGTTCTAGACAACTCAAACGAGGGCATATTGCACAAGACTGAGACCGGCGATGGCAAATGTGGAGCAAGTGCAACGTACGAAGCAAACCAGATGATGCAAGTAGTCTACTAACCTTAATTTGTTTGCGCTTGCAGATGGTATCGAGCTAGTAGAGCCTCATGGGGTCAGTGGTACATGGTCATCAATGGTGATTGCCCAAATTCATGCTCTGCAGTGACTTGAAGTGGATATGGCGATACAGCAGCCTATTATTTTGCAACATTGTTTTTAATGCGAAGTAAGCAAAACGATCGTCCAGACAACATGCAAAGACGAAGTTGTGCTGTTGTTCTACAGATGAGATTGCATACAAGACGAGCCACCAAGTCAGTGTGTCATCATATGCGTGTGAGAACATTTAGGCAACGTGCTTTTGATCGATAGCATTGGTCAGTGAGATGGCTTGCTTCGTCATTTTTGATGCCAATGTTGTTGTGGATGAGCAAGAGGTGCCCGGAGTACGTGCGGTATACATATGGTGTGGGTACGACTGGGGCTTCTGAAACAAGACATTATGCCAGAATAGGCCCCCACATTGCTACGACTGGTGCGCAAGAGCCTATTAGTTCCGGACCTAGTCGCGCAGGGCGTTAGGTTAGTATGTTGATAGTTCAGAAGACGTATTAAACCTTTCAGCATATGTGGGTTTTCTTTAGCTGCAAATCGAGAAACGCAATCAATAGCATCGTAAATGTGTTAAAGAGTCAGTGATAACTGCTACTTCGCTTAAGTCGACCAAACGACCGTTATTTTACAACCAATAGCTTTTCCGCTTTTTTCAAATACTTTAAAGAGTCGTATACGATGGGTCATTATCGTACTCAGGATACATGAAAACTAGTGCGTCGTGCGCGTTAGCCCGACCGACGCTCGATACCAACGTTTTAAGCTTGGTTGTAGTCCTTGTGTAGGTCGATGACTCGCTGGACATCGCGCTTGCAGCCCAAGAAGATTGGTGAGCGCTGGTGGATGTGCGTGGGGACGAGGTCGAGGATCCGCTCCGTGCCGGTGGTCGACATCCCTCCCGCCTGCTCCATAATGAATGACATAGGGTTGCACTCGTACAGCAGACGCAGCTTGCCGTCCTTACACTTTTCGCTACCAGGGTAGAGGTAGATGCCTCCGTACAGGATAGTTCGGTGGATATCGGACACCATACTGCCGACGTAGCGAGCTGCATATGGCTTAACCTTGCACTCGTCGACGAACGCCTTAGTTGCACGATCCCAGTGGGCGTAGTTGCCTTCGTTGCATGAGTAGATGGCCTTGGGCTTGTCCGGAATGCGGATGTCCTTTTGCGAGAGCATAAAGGCGCCAATGGTCGGGTCCAGAGTGAAGCAGTGGACGCCCTTGCCCCACGTCAGCACGAGCTGCGTGGAGCTACCGTACATGCAGTATCCCGCTGATACGAGTTTGCTGCCAGGCTGTAGAATGTCCTTGTACCTGTTTCACCTTTACAACGTCAGCTGTTGCAAAAAAAAGGATGATGCTCTTTCTTCTTTTTGCAATACGCACCCTCCTTCCGACGAGGCGTCACGTTGGTAGATTGCAAAGATAGTACCCGTGGACACGTTGCAGTCAATGTTAGAGGAGCCGTCGAGCGGATCAAAGGCAATGCAGTACTTAGTGCCTCCCGACGCGTGCTCCACAAGGATAGGCTCCTCCTCTTCCTCCGAGACCATCACCTCAATCTTGGTCGAGAACTTGAGCGAATTGATAAAGATGTCGTTGGATAGTACGTCGAGCTTCTTCACCTGGTCGCCCGTAGCGTTCTCCGAGCCGTCGAGCCCATAGAGACCCGTTAGACCCGCGCGACGTACGGAGCTTGCAATGACCTTGCAGGCCAACTCGATGGATGTGAAGAGCACACTAAGGTCAGCGTTACCTTGGATCTCCTTCTCGGCCAGGATGAAGCGCGAGAGTGTGATGGGGTTTGAGTGGTCCACTTGGGCAGACATGATGGAACAATGAGTTGGAAGACAGAGTGCGACCGACGGAGTAGATTTGTGAATGCCATGGAATTGATTTAGTCACTTGAAGCTGAGTGAAGTGAGACTTGTGACGTTGCCCGTGTCATCAAGCGTCTGGTGAATGGAATAAATTGATGAGATATATCGAATCTTTCCTATTCTCAATCGTGATAATTGTGGTAAAAAAAATTCGTTAGTGTTTACTGCAAAGAGGATGTAACTCGTCTGGTTTCGTTTTATTCAGCTGTTTTTGTATGTGTTTAATTTCTACTCGTAGCCGGAGAAGCTTGGCTCAATTCAGCTCCATTGAGCAAGCTTCAATCTCGGCTAGTAAATGAACGACCAACATGAATCTACCTCTTACAGCTTGTTCATGGAGGCCACGTCCACTGACTGCACGTAGTCCTCGAAGCTCTCGATGGCTTCCGTGATGTCGTCGAGCAGCACCATATCGTCAATGATGACACACTGCATCAGCAACTTCTTGATGCCAAAAGCTACCGGCACAAGCTTGTGGCCCTCACCCCACGTCAGACCTTCCACAGGGAGGGCCTTGATCTTGGCGGCCAGCTCCTCAAGGTCTGTCTCGGCCTCCCACGGCTTCACCTCAATCACGACCTGCGAGCGCTCCACGGGCTTTTTTTTCTCCTTCTTGGCAGACTTGGCGGCCTCTGCGCGCTTCGCAGCGAGGGCCTTGGTAGCTTCGTCGTCCTCCTCGTCGTCATCACCGAAAAGGTCGTCGTCCTCCTCCTCCTCTTCGTCCTTTTTGGCAACGGTCTTCTTAGGGGCAGCGGCCGTCTTGTTTACAAGAATAGAGCGCAGACCCAACTTGGCAGCCACGTGAACGTACCAACGGTACACGTTGGCAAACTTGGCAGCGTCCGGGACAGCTGAGAACTGCTGGAACACGGTGGCATCAGCCGAGCTGAATTTGTAGCCTTCAATATAGCTGCGGTTGGTTAAGAAACCATTGAGTTTCTTTAGACCAGCGTCTTGGTGCAAGTTATCGAAGGTGACGCCCATGGTTTGCTAAAGTTGACTTGGTTTGACGTATGTGGGCTAGATGTCGAAGGGGAATATTGCGCTTGGCTGGCCAGGAGCGCGGCCGAAAAGATTCACGGAGTATTGCTGTCAAGGTTAGCTACATAGTAAAATAAAATATGCAAATATGATCTGGCACATGATATCAGGGTAAAATTGATACGACTGTGCAGTTTTGATCGATTGTCATCAGTACCCATTATTAATAATTCTATTGAGGTCGGACCGTAAGAAAAGCAAGCTTAGCAGAATGAACTGCTGTTGCCTGGATGGCGTAACCTGGTTAAGATTTTGATTGATGTGTTGCGTTGCCTTTTCTCTTCACGGTTTGAGACATATTACGTTTAGGCATCTCAGCTTCTCTTGGAAAGAGTGTACATGCACGCCCCGGAGTAGCGGTCCGCTATTGGACTGTGTCGAATGTCGTCGCATGCTCTGTATTGTGCGAGTCGCATGGTCAAAGCATGAGCACACAAAAGGTAAATGCTGCTAATGCGTCCGCAAGGAAGTCATGAGTAGAACGACGTCTGACATGAATAACGAACGCATTATGAGTTTGTACTTGGACGATGGGGATCGCTTTTTCCCAATGTTTGGGTTGAGAACTACACTTTTCGGATAAGCCTAGCTCACTTGGTCGCAGAGCATGGATGGTCAAAGGGCTCTTTGTCACAACATGTCCAATAATGAAGTCGAAAAGAAGAGAAGCGGGGCGTTTCTACTCAACTTATGGAAACGTTGCCAGTTTATCGCAGAGCTCCGACACAAGGTGTGAAAACGTTCAATGAAAAACAGTTTTTTGACGAAGAACAGAAAGTAAGACAACAGAGGCGGTAAATTAACGCCTACCTTGTGAAACGTTACGACTTTTAGGCAGAATTACGTAAGGTAGTGCAACTAGGGCCGCATATGCGGTACTGTGCGAAAATGAAGCAAAAGAACTAAGGTTGGAGGGGTTGAGTAAGCATTACCGGATACAAAGAACAACACCAAGTGTACTGTGACGACGTCAGCAATTTGCATTACATATCTGCCACTGCGTACTTGTAGGCTTCTTCGCTGACCGCAGTTTTCGTATTCTGTCGCATCATTATCTTTTCGTCCCAATTCGTGCCACGCACAACACCGTCCCAGCGATAGCCTGGCATGATATCGAAGCGGTTGGGTGGGGCAGGTGGACCTGCGTATTTTTGCTTGGCCTTGCTCGTCTTCTTGTCCTTCTTGCTTTTCTTTTTTGTCTTGCTCTTGCCTTCAGCCAGTGGGTCCTCCTGAAAAATCTTACTGTTGAGAGGATCAAATGCACGTATACGCCCCCGCCGCTTTCGCTCAAGCTCTTCATCATCTTCGTAACGGGCAAATGGGGTGTTTTTCATCTGCTCCATCAAATCCAGCTGCGACTTGCGCTCTTGCTTTTGCACTTCACCCGTGCCCCACTCATACTCTTCGCGTTCCTCACGCTTGCGCTTGCCATCTAGAACTTCCTGTTGCCGAACCATCTCGGTGAGTATGTCCAGCTTGCGACCACGCTTGTCACGATACACCGTCTTGGCATTTGCACCCATCTCGGAGACATCGATGCCGCGCAGAACGTCGTTTTCCTTTGCCGCAATCTTGCGTTGTCGGTCAAACTCAGCAGCAGTGAATAAGCCAGCCTTTTTCTTTTCCTTTACATCGTGTGTCCCAATTTTGGGGTCATGCTTTAGTTTCGAACCGCCGGCATGTTCACTCTTGAGATCGTTACGCAAAGGTAACTTCACAACCGTGCGCAAACTTTTATACGCATCATAATCATCACGTGATTCCGCTACATCGGCTGATTCACGCCGCGATGATCGGCGTTTCGGACTACAAGACCGTGAACGAGAGCGTCGAGAAGTTGAGTATATGACGTGTTTTGCACGGCTGCGGCTATGGCTACGACCACGTGTGGAGTCGTCTCGTCGAGGTGAGCCCCACCTCGTTGACTTTCTCGGTGAACGTCGGCGCGGCACCGATGGTAAGCGGCTGTCACAACGGCGCGCGCGAGGCGATCGGCTACGGCTTTGACGCCCTCTTCTATCCGAGGTTGAAGCATATACATTTCGTTCCCGGTCACGATCATTACCTCGACTATTGCTTCGGCTTCTAGTCGTTTCCTTGCTGCGATGTCGGTTGGTAGTGTCATCTTTCCTAGAGGCAGAAAAAGACCGCCTCTCACTTCGACTAGGGCAAGTGGGAACGTCTCGACCAAGAGAATCTACGCGACGCTCCCGATCAGGTACAGCAGGTGACCCAGATGGCGAGTGTCGACGTCTCTGTTCGTCTCGTTTTAATCCATCCTCCATGTGATGAGATCTCTTTGGAGGCGATGTGTTCTTATTGTCCTCGCTACTAGATTTTTGCTTAACTGGACGACGACGAGAAGGCGAAACAATATCACCTTGTGCATGCTGCAACGACGCAGTTTTCTTCCTGTCACGACGAGACAGTGAAGCATCATCATTCCACTCCTTACGCGCAGGTCGTCTTGGTGGCGAGGCGTCTTCACTCCGATCCTCACTTCGACGCTGCTCACGTCGTTCTTGCCTTTTTGGTGGCAACATGTGCTTTCTATCATTGGAGTCACTATCTTCTCTTCGATTTTTGCATATCTTTTGAGCAGCATCTGATTGCCTTCGTGGCGGAGATGCATCCTCATTCTTCGGTCGTCTCGGTGGCGATACCTCGTCGTCATCGTGTCCATTTTCACGACCTCCTTCCCTTCTTTTTTTCCAAAGTGGTGACAGATCTATATCTTCTGTGATCTTTTCTTCCTTCGTTCTACCCTGAAACTCATCCAAATACTTGTCCGAATCCACATAAACCGGCAGATCGTGAACGTCCGTCACCTCGTCCTCGTCCACTGCCACCACCATTGGCTGCTCATCCTCGACGGCGTCAAGTTCCCATTTTTTATCAATGTCTTCTTTACTAGGAGCTGACTGCTCCCACGCATCGTCGGCGTCCACCACGTGCGTACCCACAGCTGCCGATTTCACTTTTTTGACTTTTTTCCTCTTCTTGTCTCCGTCTGCAGCGTCTAAAGTGAAAGATAGAAAGCGTATGTGTGAGTGCGCGAGTGTCTTGGCTATGAATTGTATAAAAACACAGAGGTTGAGAAGGCACGTACTATCACCACCACCGGACATATAGCGCTGCAGATATTCCAGCTTTGACGTCATGAGCTCACCTACTGGATGCGAACGTATTTGGAATTTGGGATCATGTAATATATTTTGTGTGTCACTAATTTCGCTCCATGTGCACTTATTTTGGTTCATGGCTTCAACATGGCGCGGAGCACGAAAGATATGAGGGAGCCACCAGTGAGACCAACGGACAGCACAAAGAAAATGATACTGCCTCCCAGTTCTTTTTCAGCGTTCTTGTCGAGTAAATTGGGATACTCCATGAACGCCAGTGCACATAGCAGTCCGTTGGAGAAGGCGCAGCCAGCAATGAAGAGTATGGTCAGCACGTCACTTCGAAAGACGACTTTCGTGATCACTTCGTGCGATTTGTTTTGCACATTGCAAAGCATCAACAATGGGAAGAAGAGCAGTCGTCCAATACTGACGAGTAGCACCCTCTTCTGTCCGAGTTTCGGCCACCAAGAAGCGGACAGACGCGCGACGAAGTCCGACGCATTAAAGAGGACGAGCGTGAATGGGGTGAACAACTGGTCGAATAAGACACCTCTTTCTGGGTGCATCGACTTGATCATAGAGGTGATTCCGGGAAAAATACCTAGCGTCACGATAAATATAAAGAACGTTGCTATCACGTAGAACCGGATCTTGAAGGCAATCTCCAGCATATCCACTTTGTCGCCAGTGTCTTCAGGGTCATCTTCTCCGTCCAGCAGACGTTTTCGTGGGGAAGCATATGATGCATCAACCGTGTCCGCTTCACTTGACGCATCATCAAAATAGTTTTTCGGATTGTGTCCAGGATGATCAGCACTCTGATAGTGGCGGAACAATTGCATCCCAGTGAGGACCGCAAACGACAGCAGGCACAAGACGAGCGTGATAAACACCAGTGCAAAGTACAGGAGTGCACACAAATCTGCATTAGCATGCAGTCCATCGAAAAACTTGGAATCATCTTTGCCTGCCCACAAGATAACAAAATTTGACAGTGACACGGCCAATCCAGCGAAACTTTGTCCGCTAACCACCGCTTGTGTATACCGCGGCGGGAACGTCGCGACAATGCGTAGCAGCCCTTCTTGCATCAATGTCGAAGCACACGCAACCAGGAGAATACTCATCATGGTCGTATAAAAAAACGGATATCCTAACAAATAACGTCACAAACATGGATTAGTAAAGCAAATGTATCATAATTGTCACACGATTCTCCCAGTTCATACCGTGGAATTCGGGCATACGCGTCCAGGCACAGTGCATCGAGATGACGCCCATAACGACGACAAGCGAAAACAAGACAGTGCGCACGGCACTTGCCATGCGATCCGTGATGATCGTCGTGCGGATGAGCATCGTCATGAGAGTGCTCACATTAAACGCCATGCTGAACCAGTTAAGGAACGAGTCTTCGTACGTGGTGCCTGACAGGCGGTGCTGGAAATAAGTCTGTGCAGTGATGAATACGTTCCATGGCAATGATGATCCAATGCCGAGAAAGAAGAAGATGGCGAACACCACGCCCGAAGTGTACTGTTGGCCCCCCATCACGATACTGGAAGAAGTATCTTAATTTGGGTCGAAAAGCCCGAAATTCAGGCTGAAAAACATTGTATCCCAAGAAAAGTGGAATATTCGTGAAAAAAGACTAAGATTTAAAATGTCAAGTTTTCACTGAGCGTTTATTTTGAGCTCATTTTGAGCCTAATGAATCCGACGAGTTCCAAGAGCTACGCAATTTGACGACAAGGATCTGGTGATGACTTGTTGTTGAAGCTCCAGGTTGCAGTTGAAAAGTCAGTGACACTAGGTGCGGGCGGCGGCTTTGCCTGCTAAAATGGCCTTAGCCCCTCAACCTACTTGGACAAATGATCGTTTGACAGTCCCCGGCCGCTACCTCGTTGTGCGTGTGATAGCTAAACATGCTTCGATCCACATATACAACGTGTACGCTCCAGCGGACAAGCAAGAGCAGCAGTCGTTCTTCTTGAACCTTACAGCGAAACAATTTGAAGACAGCGCGACCCACTTGTGCTCGGTGAACCTGAACACACCACTGGACCCGAGTCTCGACTAGGTCTACGCTACGTATAGATCGCTCTAGCTGGCATAGCTTGGCTAGCGAGCTTGGTGTCGTCGACGCCTTTGCGTAGACACAACGCTTTGTAGCGTGTCCACCAATCTCATGCCTCAAAAGAACAGACTTGATTACGTGCCAGTGTCTATCTTAAGTCTGACTCCTAGATCCATGTAGGAAGGTACTGAAAACTCCCAAGATATCTTCTTGAGTATCCGCAAGGTGTGTCTGCGATCGACCAGAAGCTGAAGCCGTCCGGACTAGTTGCGATCGGCGTCAATCCAGGTACAATGTAGGAAGAGTGGAAAGCGAACGTCAAGGTGCAAGACTTCGAGAAGAAACCGCCGCGCGCAATATATCCAAGCAGTTAACGTTGCTCAAGTCGCGCTGGATCAGGCTACTGGGAGATACCGGACAGAGTCCAATGATGACACCGTGATGTGTATGAGGCAGCGTTGCGCGAGTACAGAAGACAGTGACGTGGTCAGACTAGTACAGCCAAGACTCTTGTGTTTGACTTCCAAGCTGTGTACGCGAAGAGGTTAACGAAGCATTTCTATCGTCCGGCTGGACTCGAGTCTTCACCGGGTCTCGATTGAAATAGTCCTATCACCAAGTGGTTGCGTCTTGATCAACTTTCACGAAAGCAGACTCTGCTTCTTAAAGCACTGGGGATTGAGATGAAGACGCAGCTAGTCCCGATTGCGTTGCACCAGCACTGGACGAAGCTGTCCAATGCAAGCTGCTTACTTCCGTCGCTCGCATCCTATATCTGAATCCGATCGGGAAGTTCTCGACATGGACGTTAAGGCGGCCTGATCTTGAGGTGGCGATCAAGCACATGCAGGCAACCTCGTCCATGTGAATGGACCGTCGGACTGCGGGCTTCTATCAAGTCGCGCCAGGGATCTTTGATGTGTCTCGCTCTGGTTTTCAATGACCGGCCCGGGCATGGCACGCTTCTGGTATTGCAGCGAAAGTCAGCAGTCATGTTACTGCACAAGAAAGGATCGCGCGCTGATCGAGACAACTATCGTCCGATTGCGCTGATGCAAGTCGACGTGAAAGTGTTTGTCGAAGGTGCTGACTACGTTCCACCTACAGCAGTTCATCAGTCCCTCGCGTACCTCCAAGACTACATTACCAATTTTAATGAGATGGGGTTCGCGCTGTTTTTGGATTTTCAAAGGGCGTTCAGTCGACTACGTTCCGGCTACTTGAGCGCATTGGATTTGGCGACGGCTTCCTTTGCTGTAATAAATATGCTGTACACGGACCCGCTCGCGCATCTGCTGAATATCGGCGACATTCAGCCCGCGCTGCATCCGATGCGCAGCGTAAAGCAAGGCGATCCAGCTTCGTTCACTATGTATGCCTCACTGAACCGCACACAGTGACGTGCGAGCCCAGCTCAAGATCGTAGAGAAATACTGCTAAGGCTCCGGTGCATGGCTGACTTTTCCAAGTCGGTAATGCGGTGCTGAATCGCCACCACGTGTTTCCGTTGATGTCCGAGATGCAAGTTCTAAATTCCACCGACTCAGTCAAGTACCTTTCAAGTTTCATGGCCCAGAGCGATTTCTGAAGTTGTTTAGAGCTTACATTCC
The DNA here is from genome assembly GCA_011800735.1 of Peronospora destructor. NCBI lineage: Eukaryota > Oomycota > Peronosporomycetes > Peronosporales > Peronosporaceae > Peronospora > Peronospora destructor. The sequence goes on along the minus strand of WBRY01000034.1, from coordinate 232,576 downwards.
CAAGGTGTTTTCCAGGCCACACTGACGGCATCACGCACATTTCGTCAAGAGATGATGGCTACTACTTTATTTCAAACTCAAAAGACCAGACTATCAAGCTCTGGGATATCCGGAAGTGCTTTTCATCGAATGATTATGAGGAATTGGCGCCTTTTCGCAGATTCATGGGACTACCGCTATCAGGCGTATCTGGGATGCAACATGGTACCAGTAGAGCACCCACATGACAAGTCGGTGATGACATACCGCGGTCACATGGCCATCGAGACGCTTATTCGGTGTTACTTCTCGCCGCTTCAATCCACCGCGCAAAAGTACATTTACACGGGCTCAGCGGACGGTCGGGTGTACGTGTACGACAGTATCTCTGGTGACCTTGTAGAGATATTTGCAATGAAGCCTAGCGGACTTACCCGCGATGTGCGCTGGCATCCATTCGAGCCCACAATTGTATCTCCGGATTTCTATGGCAAGCCGCGCGTCTGGCAGCGTCAGGACAAAGAAGACAAACTGCCTGGAACTGAACGAGTGTACGACTGTAGGGAATACAGTTAACGGATGAATATCACGGAGCAAATGAGTAAGTGAACTCTGGTCAGCGATTCCACTGTCAGCGATTCCACTGTAGCCATCCATATCAATATACAATACATGTCAAAAGAGCTCCATGCAAGGATTAGAACAGTAAATTATAACTGGTCATTTCGATATGAGCGATACTAATGAGTCTACAGCCGCTTTAGAGCTGAAGCTAACCGACTTTGTCACCGATGAGCAGCCCAGCACTTTTCTGAAGCTCACGATGAGTCGCCGAATTCAAGACAAAACGATTGCAGAGGCCAAGCTCGTCCCGTTCTTATTCCAACTGCTGCAGTCGAGATGTGTAGCTTCCACCTCAACTTTTAGCTCTTTAAATGCCAAGTCCATCGTAAAGCGCGTACTATATGGGACTGGCTCACGTCGTGTCATTTTGCTGGAAGTGTCGGACATTGAGGTGGCTCAGAAAATGCGTGAATTGCTCCATGGACAGCCTTGTGAGCTGCTGGGACGACGTCCCATGTACGTCGAGTTTGCAATGCCAAGACAAGAGCAAGAGTGTCGTGATCGACTTCAAAGAGTGCACCATGTTCAACGCAATGCTGATTCTCCTGAACGACGAGTTCCCGGACTGAGATTTGAGACTGAGTTTATTACTAAAGCACACGAAGATGCGTGTCTTGCCTTCTTTGAGAGAGAAAATGGGGCTCATTGGGCTCATACCATCCGAGCAAGACAAGTGCAGCACTTTGGCTACACGTTTAACTATGATACGAAGAGATGTGACGCTGATGAGCCCATGAAAGAACCGATACCCCAAGTATTGGAATCGATAATTGACAAGATAGAAGAATGCAGGATAATGGATGGCGACAAACCGGATCAGATTACAGTGAACGAGTATCTACCGGGACAAGGAATTGCTTTTCACTTTGACACTCACTCGGCATTTACGACCACCATTGCAACATTGAGCATCTGCAGTGAAGTTGTTATGGACTTCCGGCACCCAGATGGTATTCAGAACGAAGGTGTGCTCTTGCCAGCGCGGTCACTAGCTGTTATGAGCGGGGCTAGTCGTTACGTTTGGGAGCATGCCGTTGTCCCACGCACGTTTGATGTAATTAATGGAAAGCAGGTGGCTCGCCAGCGGAGACTGAGCATTACTTTCCGTAAGATCCGATCAGGCGCATGCGAATGTCTATTTCCAAAGTATTGTGACACCCCAATGCGTGAAGGACAGAATACTAATGAACAAGAGGCTGAAGAAGAAGCTAAAGAAGAGGCTGAAGAAGAGGCTGAAACTAGCCTGGCACCTACCGTGTTAGAGCAACAGTACGTTCATGAATTTTATGAAACAGTAGCGACGCACTTTAGCAGCACTCGACACAGCCCATGGCCGAAAGTTGCTCAGTTCGTAGCAACGCTGCCGAGTGGTTCTGTGATCGCTGATATTGGTTGCGGAAATGGGAAATACATGAAGTGCGTAGATTCAACGCAGAGCTTTGTTATAGGCGGTGACCGTAGCTCACGTCTCGTGAATATCTGTCGAAACCGCGGACTTGAAACGATGGTGTGTGACGCATTAGCAGCTCCGTTGCGCTCAAACTCGTGTGATGCTGCGCTGTCAATCGCGGTGCTTCACCATCTCAGTACGCTCAGTCACCGACTAGCGGCTGTGAAGGAGCTGCTTCGTGTTTTGCGTGTGGGCGGGCGTGGAATCATTTACGCATGGGCGCATGAGCAGATGACAGGTTCTCGTCGCCGCTTTGAAGAAGGCCGGCAAGACTTCATGGTGCCTTGGAACTTGGACAAGCGTTTTGCACCTACCGCTGAAAAAAGCTTGACTGCCGCGAAATCTGAGCGCAGCGGAAAGACTGAAGATACTCACAAGGATCCCATCGATGTTGGAAATGTAATCATTGGCGATGACGCCGACCGTAAGTCCTCTACGAAGGTGCAAGAACGCGTGGTGGTTCAACGGTATTGCCACATGTTCAAGCAAGGCGAACTGGAGAGCCTTGTAGAGCTCTCAGGCATTGCCAAGGTGGAGACAAGCTACTACGATGAGTCGAACTGGGCTGTGATTCTTCGACGTGTCCGGTGATCCAAATGGAAAACATTTGGCATCGAAAGCAGTAATTTTGATTGAGATGTGCATTGGCTAGAAGTGGTTGTCTGATCTCTGTCGGGTCGGTTCTCCTCTCGTCACTCATCGGCTTCAGAGCTGCTATAACACAAGATATAAGGCTGATCGACACCGTTCTGCATTGCTTTTGGTTTGTTGTCGAGTATATCCCCACAGTACACAACCGTCCACCATGTTCACGACATCAACCAGCTCTGTGTGCGACTTAGGCAATTGCGCACTCGATATTTCCTTTGCCTCCGTGAACTCTGTAGTGACTGTTGGTTTGTTCCCATCGAGTGCCGTCAGTGTGTCGGTGACCGGAATAAGTTCAGCAATTGTCTCTCTCTGCAATGCAATACAAAACTTCGAGTCAACGTGGTCTTATCCGAACACAATTCCTTCTTTTTCGTCACGAGTCCCATATTCTTTTGCTGTGGAGTGATCACTAACAACAATTGGACGATACAAATATGTTGTCACCCTGTTAGATCGTCCAACCACAAGCTAATGTCCTCTGTCGGAGACAACTCAGCTTCTAAGTTCTTTATCCCGTCGCTAATGACTGCACGCTGCTTGGCCTTGTTCTGGTAGGTTTGGCTCCGAGCGACATCATTTGCTTGATTTGAACTGGTATCGTTAGCCAAAACGTTCTGGAACATTTGCTGCTTCTGTCGCCGTCGAATAGCCCTTCGACCTACCTGGCTTCGTTTACGCTGTTACACACAAGCACCATTATCCGTTAGCTTCACATTTACTGCCAAAGTGCTGTTCTGTCGATTCCGTACTTGTGGCAAAACAGTTTTCAGTACGCGCGGCCAGTCACCGAGTTCTCGAAAGCTGATCAGCACGTCAACCACCGTGTTGACGTTCAAGATGTGGTCTGGCCGTTCTAGGATATTCTCCTGAATCGGCAATCGGACTGTCGTGATACCAGCTTCAGTAGCAGCGTTAAGCGTGGCTCCCTGCAATTAGACAAAAACGACCGATGAGCTCGCACAATTCAATGCTCCACCCGAGCTTTATCTCGCCAGCACACTCACCTTTTTACGGGACTTATCCACAATGCCCCCAATCACATATATCTTCCCTGGATCTATTTTCTTGAGTACATTGGGCGAATCGGGTGATAAATACACGAGTTTGTCCAGTTGAAAGTGCTCTGCGACGCTTTCAGCTCCACGTCGCCACTGAATATGCCAATTGCTGGCACCATACCGTTCTAACGAGTGCTCCAGCTGCTCGCTAGGATTGCAAAAGACCAATTGAAACGGCTCAGCCATTTGCTTGATTGCTCCATAGCAGAGCTTGAGCTGGTTCGCGAGACTTCGAAGTTCCTTATCGTTCATGATGCTGTCAAAGCTCAAATCCATCACGATCCGTTGGCTCAAGCTGTTCGGAGCTGCAGCTCGCTCCAGACGCTGCAGAACTTCGTCTTTCTTTGCAATTTCTTGCTTTACAAACTTCAGACGTTCCTCTACTCAATTATTCAATAGAAATATCAATAAAGGGAAGAAAAACTCGCGTTCTTGTATATCAAACCTGCAGTCATAGAATGGAGGAGTTCAAAGCGCTGTGATTTCTGCCTCGTGCGCTGTGCTCGCAAGACGGAACTGCTTCGAAATGATTGACAGGTATGTGTCGAGTGTAGAGACGGAGTAGCGACTGCTCTGTCGAGACATGAAGTGTTGACAGAATCAGGATGCAAAGTCGCCGATTTTGAGACCATTCTCGCGAAATTCGAGAAAAAGAGTGGACAAGTTACATTTTAAACAAATAATGTAAACAAATGTAACGAAAAGTTACGCCAGAAAAATATTCTTAATAAATGATACTTTACCAGGCAAAAAAACTAATGTAGCCGCCTTCAAGTTTGTTTGTGCAAAATGGCATCGCAAAGGTGAACAATATATCGAATGTGCTTTAGTCGCTGACTGAAAACTGATGCTTCATGCAGTACTTTAGCGCTCTGAAAAGAAGTTGTCCCTTTGGAAAAACACTTTTTCAGTATTTTCAAGGACGCTGGCCGCGACATCTTCTTGGGGTTCACCGCGAATGCCGCTGATTATCTCCAGCACCTGGCTGCACAACAACATTTACTATACCGATGGTAATATTTGCCGTACGAGTCGACTTCACGACACAAATAGACACTTACACGAGTGTGCAAGGCTCGTTGCGTCCTTTGACGAGACAAACGGGCGTGTACTTTTCAGCCTTCTTGCTCTGCCACGATGTTTTCACGTGGCAATGACCAGCATGTGTTGCACGAATATCGCACCAAGGAGCGTCTATCAGAAGATAATGTCCATACAAATAAGTGAAGACAATACACCCGCACTCCTTGCAACTAACTAAGATCAGCGTACCGGTCTCAATCATTAGCCGTTCAAGCGGAATTGCCTTGACGCAGTCTAAATTCTCCTCAGTTTTCAAAGAGCAGCCGTTTACTCCTGTTCACAACCCTCAGACGTCAGTAACTAAACCACCAGTGTTACACCTCTCCACAGCAATTCGTGCTCACCAATGTACAGTCCGAGCTCCACCAATTTGAGCATCTCATCTTTTCCATCTGTGAAAGAGTGCACGACAGCATTCGAGAATCTTGACCGATTCTTGGCAATCATAGCTACACGAATCGTCAGAACGCACAAGAATGACTCAGTGAATGACTCAGTGCAGCAGCTACAGCCATAATCCCTAAGCAAGTATTTATCTACACACCGTAGAAATCTCCTCCCGTATTTCGATTGTGAAGAAACAGAGGCAACTTGGTCTGCTCCGCTAACTGGAATTGTTTCTCAAAGTACTTGAGCTGTGTCAGTTTGTCACAAAACTCGAGTCTGTCGTAGTCTAGACCACACTCCCCAATAGCCACCACTCTTCCATCGTGTTTGCCTTGCTCACACAGAGTCAATAGCTCTGCAAAATACGCGTCCGGGTCTGCCTCGAACTCGCTGCAACGTGTCGGATGCACTCCCACAGTCAAGAAAAGCTCAGGCAACGCACTATTCTCATTATCTTTTATCAATTGCAATGCTTTGCGACTTTCTTCGAGGTTTCCACCCGTCACAATGATCTTCTCGACGCCGAAAGCTTTGGCTCGAGTCAGAATTGTGGTCAGATCGGACTGAAATATAGTGACACAACAACATTAGAGCGTAAACATTGGTATGAAGGACGATAAGACGCTGGCAATGTACCTCGTGCTTTTGTTTCCCACGATAGAAACCCGTAAAGACCGGATCTGTGAGATTGGCACCAATGTCAACCATCTTGAGCGTCATTTTACGCAGCATTAAGTACGTTCTTGGTCTTGCTAAGCGTATGAAGCACGTAATCATAAAGTTCGCAATGGATCTCGGTAAGTTCGTTATGAAGTTGAAGTTATCTTCAACTTCAAAGCGCGGGAAAAGAAAAACGTTTTGATTTGTTGTGTCAATTGAAAAGCTACAGAAGAAATCACATCAATGGCGAAAGGTATTTGGATCTCGGATGAAGAACGCGTCAAGATTCTTCAGATGCGCAAGGATGGGGTCTCGGTCTCTACTATTGCCAACGAAACGGAACGCAGCACCAACTTCATCTACCGGATTTTGAAGAAAGCCAACGATTCGGTCCAGACCAAAACGAAGCACAAGACTTGCAACACTTCAGCAATCAATGGGCCTTCTGCTCCAATTGCTGCTGCAGAGAGCAACGATAGACGTGATCGGCTGTGGGGAGATCTCCCCGACTCTAATGCAGCGTTTCTATGCGCTGTCGAAGGCATGGAAGTGTCATCTTATGAGCCAATTCCAATGCCAAGATCGGTGAAAAGCTTTGAACAACGATACAATCAAGTGCAACAATCGCAACTAGAAAGTGTAAACGTCAACGTTGGCTTTGCTGGTGCATCAGTTGCCTTTGATGCTGGCAAACCTCAAAGTGTTGAGGCAACGGATGAGTTTTGGCTGTTGACAGATACGACGTCATCTAGTCGTACGTTGAGTTTATCCTTGGATACTTCCAAACACAAACAAGAGCAGAGACAACTGCCTCTATAACCACTAAAAAGGCAAAAGACTTCAGCTGCAACAGCTCAAGATCCGGCTCGGAAAAACACTCAAATAACTTGTACACCAACATCGTCATCGTTGCTTGTAAACCTCCAGCTTCAATGCCTCAAACAGCGACAAACATGAATGCAGACTCTACTGATGGACTCAATAAACTCCTCAAACAGATTCAGGACGAAATTTGACGACTAGAAGGATCGGCCCAATCTGATGTGTATGATGCTCAGCTGCTACAACTAATTGTCAAATTTTACGCAGAGATATTGCTTATGCATCTTCAGAAAACTCTCTCCGATACTGAGTCCAGTAAGCGTGCCAGGGATACAGATACCGACGGTAACGAAACAAGTCGATTGCTTCGCGAGAAACTGGCAAAAGAAATCGCCCTCTTGAACGTTCAGGCGGACCGCGAAACACTGGAACTGGAGTGTGAGCGAATCCGACACAAGACGACGTCGATGATCTGTCGCAAAACTCTCCTGGATGCCAACACGCCTCAAGCCAATGTGGACTAACTCTTTTCTTACCAGTAAACCTCAACTTTGTCAGTTTTCTCGCTCTTTCAGCGATCGTTTCGTTTAGCGTCAAACCGCTAGGCAAACATCTTCCACGTTTCCATCCCTCATGTTGCCAGTTTATGCTTTATCGATTGGCTACTAGACTGCACTCCACACGTTGCCGATTTCTCCCTTGTTATTTCTTTCCGCTGCTAGCTTATTATGCGGCTTATTCTGCCTCGCTAGCTGGAGCTGAACGGAGTACATGATTTTGCCTTCTTGAGCAGAGGCTCTGAGTTTGTCACTTCCTTCAGTGCTAGCTTCCGCTTCGCAGCGATCAAAGCTGCTGACTCAGCATTTACACCATCATCACAGGCCACATACTCGCTTCCTACACTATTGTTGTTGTTATCATCGCGCTTTGCAAAACTGCTGCCGTCGCTGCCACCATTTTTCTCAACCTTCGTCGACATATTGCTCCCATGATCAGTACTGCTGCCGGGTGCGTTGAGCTTCCATGATATCTTCTGGAACACGTTCTTAAACTGGGGCGACCGAGCCTTATTCAAAATTTTCTGGTGAGCTTTTTTATGAGCGAGCACACTGTTTCCTCCCAAAAACGATTGAGCGGTCACTTCCTCTTCCTTCTTTTTGCGTACTGGGAGCTGAAGTTCTCTCTCTTCATCGATATCAGCACCTCGTGGAGACGTAGCAGATGCTGCCTCAGCCGAGTTGCTTTCATCCTTTGGAGCTGTTGATTCATCATCGTCGTCATCGTAATCCACCAATTTTACTGATTTCGGGCAATTCTGACAAGACACCTCCTCCTGAGTGATGTCACGCAGAACAATTAGTACCACGATATAATTGTAGCATCAGTATCATCATCCTCACCTCTGATAGCCCGTTCTTGAGCTCAGATGCAGCTTCAACTGTTTCAGTATCTTTTTCCCAGTACAGCTCCTCTTCTTCATCGGCAATACTCCCTGCCCGTACAAAGCGGACCTTACTGTTATCGGTGGAATCTACTACAGCTTCGTCTACAGATCCCGAATTTTCATTATGGCGTGCACGGATGGCCTCAAATACTAGTGGACACTTCGCTTTATAGATCTCAAAAAACTTTGTGTAGATGTGCTCGACCAAGGACGTCAGGTTCGTCTTCATCAAAAAACAAAAAAGAAACTGTTTAGTGCCAAGCCAAGATATTGCAGTGAAGTCGGGTACCTTTTCTATATAGGATAGTGCTTCCAAGACTGCCGAACTGACAGCACCCATATTCGTCTTTTCAATCTCGAGATTTGCTAGCATCGGTGTGAAAAGATCATTCTGGATCAAAAATCTGGAAAAAAAAGCCTCGGCTCGTACGACGCAAGCTCGAACAAACTTCACTGCATCTATAGTACCGTTGACATGAAAAATTATTAGCCAGTCTCATCCAAAGTGAGCTGCAAATACAGCTCGCAGCACCTGGACGGTGAATTGTCGATGCGCCTACTACGTACGAATAACGAAGAGCTTGTTCTTGGAGCGTAGCATTTTCTCGGCGTACGACGCGATTGGTTGCCTCCCAAATAGATATTTGACGCGATAGCCGTGATTTTTCGTGCAAAATGTGAGGAGTTCCATGATGCTGTCTTGTAGATGAAACATAGCGGATTCATCGTGAAGAAAGGTATTCTTCTTCAACGGTTGAAGCAGCCAGTGCATATAGTTAGGATACAGCACGCTCATAAACTTGTCGTCCTGTAAAGAAGCACGACAAAAACAGTGTCATCAGTCGCAAGACACACTTATTGCGTTTTCATGTACCCATACCTGCGCCAACGGTACGCAAAATATCTCTCTCAATAAGTTAAGCAACTGAATTCGCATTGGCTCATCACGCTCGAAAACAAGCAGCAGAGCAGTAAACAGCGACGATTCAGGTGTCCACACGATACGTTCGTTATCCGAGCTCGGTGCAGGTACATGCTTGCCCTCACTTGCAAGGTATGCTCGTAATCTGTCTGGACCCTGATAGAAAACTAACGCGTTCAAAATGTCCACCGCTAACGCGATCTCCTCCGAGTTGGAGTCAGGAGAGCCCAAAACCGCAGCAAACGCCGCAAAAATCTCGCCATCACCAAAAAAGCTGCTAATGAGGGAGCCAAACACAGGCGGTGCTCCAAACGGCTCACGGCGCTGAGGTCTGTCCAAAGTTTTTGTCACTCGTACCAAGTTGAGAATCGCTTTCAGCAATCCAAGGCCATCCAGTCTTCTGTCTTTGCTAACAATAAGGTCCTTACTAGACGAGGGCACAAATTAAAAAAAAATCGTCAGCATCTCGATCATGTCAAAACTTCCAACAGCATTAGAACACGTACATTACTTTCCAGTAGTCTTCAGTCTCGGAAATGTAGGAAAGAATATAAAAACTGTTCTCATTGGCCATGTGTTCCAGTAAAAGGACACACCCATCAGGTAAAGAGCGCGATAGCACATAATCTTTAATCACTTGGATTCGATAGTTCATGTGTACACGCTCCACCACACTACGATCAGTGATGGGGACCACCTGCCACGTAACAGTTAGAATCAAATGATACGTCAGCATTTGGTCCATTCTGTCCATTACTTCATACAAATACCTCATTGAACCCTCCACCTCCTTCCAACGCTGTTCTAAAATCCATCTCACGGATCAATCCAGGATTATAGCCAAACACACCGACAACCGAGATAAAGTTCGTATCACTTAGTAAAATCTCAATCACGCCACGATTGCACATCTCAACTACTCACACACAAATACATAGCAGCATTAGCTCTGCGTCATATTCAACAATAAAATGCAAGCAAAAAACTCACGCATCGCATAGAAGACGTCAAAAATTTTAAGCAGCACTGGCTTGTCAGCATCCAGTTCACTAACATCAAAGAGATCCAAAAGCTTGGCAATGTATGCTCCATCCTGCATGTCATTACAAAAATACAGTGAATTTTTCGAGTCTTCCGTCAATGTATTGTCCATTTGCTCACCTTATCCATGAGATCCGCAAGCACCGCTGAACGAACTGTCGGGTGCGCTGTCTTGAGTATAATCAGAATCTCATCCAAGTTCTCCAGCTCACACGATGGTAAGTCACGTCTACGTTCAGTTTTAATGGTCGTTAGCATATTTATTAGTCAGTAGAAGAAACCCTATGCTGAACAAGAGGTTTCGTACGGTTTAATATCATCGCGAAAAAGCTGGTCGATGCTGCTCTCACAATCCATTATAACAGTCGACGGCTACGTCACCTTGTGTTGCTGTACTGCTTGTCTTGTTACGGCCGTCGCGAGCGTACGACTTCCCAGCAACTTTTCGACTTTTTGCGTGCGCGTTACACTTTTGTAAATTTTCTTTCTGCCAATCCGATCTTTTAATCACTCCATCTTTTCTACCAATCGGTCTTCGAGACTTTGTATTCCAACTTTCAGTTAACGAATGGCGGGTCGAGAATTCGCGCATGTTCAGCCGGTCCGTGTGCAGCCTCTGGCGGGTGAAAAAGACCCGGACTAATTTCTTTTTTCTCTTATCCTCTCCGTAACGTTTCTCCTTCTCTCTTGACAATTTGTTGCTCTTCACTTTGTCAGGACAATGCCGAGATCGAGCGCTCCGTGCTCTCGCAGGAGGTACCAGCTCACTTGCTTCTAGACGCTCCATGATCGACTATAGCACTGATACTTATATGTGCTTGGTATGGTATTATATGATGCTGTGACTGCAGGTGGAGACGCTGCGGAACCGACTTGGTCTTCGCCAAGTGGACGTGTCGAAAGAATGCGGTGTGAATGCCAGTATGTTGTCTCAGTGGATGCTGGGAAGGTACAAAGGAAATGTTGGACGGGTAAGCTGCCATTTTGTGTGATATTGACGACGCTGTAATATGAGGTTGTACGTTGGTTACTGGTTGTGACTTTTTGTCGTGAAGATTAACGGGTTGATGGAGTCGTGGCTGATTCGTCGGCGCGGAGGGAAATCTATGGATAAGGCAATGATGTGTACGTCCTGCTGAGGATGTTATTTGTACTGGTCTACTGTCTGATGTGATGTTTTGCTCGGTAGTGTTCAACTCGACGGCTAGCTCGCCAAAGCTGAAACGGAGATTGGAAGAGATGAACGATCCTTTGCAAGCTGCACGAAGGTACAAGATCATTCCGTATGTGTGACATTTTTTTACTTATCATGCTCGATTGACTGGCGCAGGAAAGACGGCATGATCCTTGCCCAACGAAAACTGTACGACTACCCCAAGGTGCGTTGTTTTAGGTAATCTGACTGGCTTTTGGGTCAACTTGAGTTTACGCTTTTTCTTTTCATTCCTCACAGTTCCCGGCTCGCGACACTTTGCTAATCCCTATCGGACTCGACATTGACATTGAGGGTTATCGATACATTGACTGCTTCTCATGGAATCTGTAAGTGTACAGCTTGTTCTGTTGCAACAATTGATTGATGTTTTTTCCTTGGGTGTTGATTACGGTGATGAACGCGTTAATTGTGCAGTTATGAAAGAGACTTTACGTACAAGACGTTTGCCGCAGCATTAGTGAGGGATCTGGACCTTCCGGATTGCTTTTACAAACGCATAGCCAAATCGATTCAGGAGCAGGTTGAGAAGGCGCAAAAGTCGCTTCCGTGGCACGAAGCCGTCACTAGCGAGAGTTTGCACCCGATCTTTATCAATTTACGGCTGAACGATACCATTTACATTGACAAGTTTGAGTGGGACCTCAACGATCCGAACAACTCACCCGAGCAATTTGCACGGGTCGTATGCGAAGACTTGGTAAGAAGATGAGCACTCATTGGTACAGCAAGCTGCTTGCTGACTGATCAGTTTTTGCACACAGGGATTAAGCGGCCATTTTGAGGCTCAAGTGGCTTTAACCATCCGCAAGCAGCTTCGCGACTACTCTAGAGTAAGTGTATAAATGTCGTTCGTTCAAGTCGTGGCATGAGTCGTGTTTTTAATCAAGCGAATTCGTAGCTCATTCGGGAAGGCCTAAAAGACTCTGTCACTACACTACCACCTGTCACAGCAGCATTCCGCGATCGTCTTGACACAAAAGTATGGGGTCCCTCTGTAAAGTTTATTCTGGCGGAAGACATCCCACAACTCGAGCGAGAGGACTTTAAGCGGATGAGGCCGTTGTCGCGGCCTACAGTGCATATGGTTCCACTGCCGCCTCCGATAGCGAGGCCTAACCGTCCGCCCAAGCCAGTGAATACCTTTCTCATGTTCTGCAGGTAACTTTAGCAAGCCAGCAAGTTCATGCTGGCGTCGTGTACTTACCTGCTGACGATGCTGTTTGCAGGCAAAACCGGAAGAAGATAATGATTGACCACCCCAGCACCAGCGCTAAGGATGCGTCAAAGATTCTTGGAGATATGTGGCAAAAGCTATCTGAAAAGGAACGAGCGAGGTATGAGCCAAAATAAAATTAAACGAGTTACCTTTTGCGTCGGTGCTAACCTAAGGTATGCTATTTCAGCTACATTCCGATGACTGAATTGGAAAATCAGCGGCGGATGAATGAATGGCGGATGAAAGAGAATGCGTTGAATGGTATTCACACAACACTCAGTTCCGGTATCGCTGAGGCAAACTCGACAGGACCTGCAACGCCTATCCCTCCTGCGATTCTAGAGGCTCCAGTACTTCTCGGTCCTCGAACCACTTTGAGTGTGGCCTCTTCGATAGATGAAGTGGACGAGGTGGACATCGAAGACGAGGAAGATGACGAAGAAGACGATGACGATATCGCAAATGCGACCAGTATTGCTGTCTGAAAAGGGTTTTGCATAAATAATCGGCCGTGCATCAATCCCACAAAGAGTTGTGTATTTTTGTGATATGTTACTTTTTACGACGCTTCATCACTGTCTGTTGTAGGCGATAATCTCCATTTTGACTGGTAAAAGTGATTCTCCAGCTCAAACAACGCCGATGAGATGTCGGAGCTCAAGTGCGAAATCTGCGCGTTCACGTCGTCACATCTGTCGACTTATTAGCAATTGTGTATGTACCACAGAGATATCGTCAAGTATTTCATGGTATCCTACCGTTTCACCAGCTCTTCTGAAGTCGTGTCGACGTTCTGGCTCATGCCTTCGAAGTCGCCCAATGCCAGCGATAACTTCATTTCGGACACGAGTTTAAGCAACGATTCACTGGCCTGAACCAAGGTTGTGGCGTAGATAGAGCTCTGGAAGGACTCACGCGTAATGTTGGCCGAGTCCTTGATCTTGGCAGTCTTCACGAGTCCTTTAAAGTTCTCCACCAACTTCTCCACGTTATTGTCAAGGCGCTGTCGGTACTCCTCCGCCATAGTGTCAATTAGATCGACTCAGTTGACGTAGATTACACAAATGTTCAGGAAAGATCCTATCATAGTGACAATGTAAAGTAGCTATCATTGCTGCCTCTCTTTACTGACTATTTGCTAAAGTAAGCTAAAATAAAATAAGGCTTGTGTTCGAAGCAAATGATCTCTGTTAGATCTTTGCCAAGGTTTTATTGCTGAAAAACCTCTTCATCTGACTATACCTTCGAAGGGGGCTCAACGCCCATATTTCTGAAAAAAAGTTGTTCAGGTACGTAAAGATGACAAGAAGATGTCTTGCTGACGGCGTTTTACCGTGACATAGCATGCAGTACAACTCACATTGTCAGCACCGTTACGTAGCTTACATTGGCATCTATCTAACGATCTCTGTTTTTCCTCTACTATGCGCTATTTCACTTCTTAGAAAGCACCGTAGAAACCAAAAGATCTTGTAAGGAATGTTGGCTCAACTAGTAGCAGACGTGTGTCCGTCGTCAGCGTCATTCTTTGGCTTTATGGGTGTTGCCTCTGCCCTCGTCTTTGCCAGTACGTTGTCATCCTTTTAATGGCTCACTCGTAGTCGCATCCGTTGCTTTGAGACTGTATATCGTGACTGTATATCGTGATTTGTCTAATGTATAAACTCGTCACTATGAATTGCTATTGCTGTATAGATCTTGGTGCTGCATACGGTACGGCCAAGTCTGGTGTAGGTATCGCATCAATGGGTGTAATGCGGCCAGAGCTGGCGATGCGGAACATCATTCCTGTGGTCATGGCTGGTGTGCTGGGTATCTACGGTCTGATTGTGGCAGTGATCATCCAGGGCTCGATCGACCCTCCAAACGGCAATATGCCCAAGTACGGCTCTTACTCTGGCTTTGCGCACTTGGCTGCGGGTCTGTGCTGTGGATTGAGTGGTCTGGCAGCTGGTATGGCAATTGGAGTGGTGGGAGACGCAGGTGTGCGGGCCGTGGGGCAACAGGAGAAGCTGTTTGTGAACATGATCCTGATCCTGATTTTTGCAGAAGCTTTGGGCCTATATGGCTTGATTGTGGCGCTCATTCTATCGCAGAAGAAGAGCGACTGCCCGACCAAGTAAGCTCTTTTATTGCGGATAATGGAAACGATCGGTGGAGTGCGGCTAGTGCTAGTAATCCTTTTCGTAGCTTTTGCAGGAAGCCGAATGGCGTGGTTCAGTGCTTTTAACACGTTTATCGCTTGCAATTCCATTTCATTCAATGTCGCTACCTAATGCTACAACCTTTACGATCTAGATCTCATGTTCATCAGCGCTGCACTATGGTACCTTGCCCCAAAGATGCATCAATTTCTTCTATATTCATGTTTAGTGTCGACTTCATTAACAAGCGACAACGATGAGTCTTTAATATCTATCGAAAGAAAAAATTATTAGCTGTGGCCACTTCAGGCAGGTCCGAAACACTACAAAACTCGCGCAAGACCGTCAAACTTTCCGACTCAACGCACAAAAAGCAGCCGCATTCCGCGCTAACAGCATCATCGCCTAACCAGACAGTTGCTACCACCTGTGTAAACCAGCTTACTCGGTCGGGCAGTCGCTCTTCTTCTGCGATAGAATGAGCGCCACAATCAAGCCATATAGGCCCAAAGCTTCTGCAAAAATCAGGATCAGGATCATGTTGACAAACAGCTTCTCCTGTTGCCCCACGGCCCGCACACCTGCGTCTCCCACCACTCCAATTGCCATACCAGCTGCCAGACCACTCAATCCACAGCACAGACCCGCAGCCAAGTGCGCAAAGCCAGAGTAAGAGCCGTACTTGGGCATATTGCCGTTTGGAGGGTCGATCGAGCCCTGGATGATCACTGCCACAATCAGACCGTAGATACCCAGCACACCAGCCATGACCACAGGAATGATGTTCCGCATCGCCAGCTCTGGCCGCATTACACCCATTGATGCGATACCTACACCAGACTTGGCCGTACCGTATGCAGCACCAAGATCTATACAGCAATAGCAATTCATAGTGACGAGTTTATACATTAGACAAATCACGATATACAGTCACGATATACAGTCTCAAAGCAACGGATGCGACTACGAGTGAGCCATTAAAAGGATGACAACGTACTGGCAAAGACGAGGGCAGAGGCAACACCCATAAAGCCAAAGAATGACGCTGACGACGGACACACGTCTGCTACTAGTTGAGCCAACATTCCTTACAAGATCTTTTGGTTGGATACGACACAACTAAAAGAGCTGCAACACATTCACAGAGAGATGAGATTTATAAGGGGTTCATGTCTTCTCATTGATTCTAGCGATGCCCACGTACGACCGGCTTACCTGCCTATTGTCTTTTATGGAGCAAGATCTAGTGTAACATTTTATGGTCAAAGCATGTTGCTCGAACAACAATGAGATGCCCGTCAACCAATGCTCGAAAAGTGCCATTACCACCGCCATGACAGTTTCGGGTTTGTCGTACCCTGCTGTAGCTTATGAGATGGACTGCGTATCAATCTGACAATGTCACCGACACTTTGTACAATGGACCAATATAATACATTGCGTGCCCTCCACATTTAACTTGGTAGCGCCTCAGTCTTCTTCAGTGGAAGCGGAGGGGAGGGGGCGCAAAGCTGCCGTGGTATAGAGAAGCGTTTGTATCGAACAAGTTCTGGTAAGCGTGCTGCAAGTAGAACTTGTCAGGCACTTGAGGTAACTTGCAACGAAGATTGCCTGGCTGAGAGCATTCGTGTGTCACTATTTGACACATCATTGATAAGACACAAGAGTTGCTGCGTGTTGAATGTATTCTTGCTGAGATGATTTTTGTAATAGTGAGTGGCTTGGTTTCGTCCGTAAGAGTCCGCTTATTATCTTATAGCTGATTGGAAAGCCTCACGGAAATGGCAATAATTGAAGAATTACGTCAGGTTGTTAAGATAGGAGGACTCTTATATGGAAGAGAATGTCATCAAAAGTCCGATCACACCTTGATGGCTACACTAAAAACAATCGTACTTAATCGCGAACCTTATCGCTTGGTTCAGAAAGGTACATCCGTCCAAAGATCACTCGCGCCAACTTCCTCACCTGTGCAGCTTTTCCGTAGTCTTTCATCCTCTATCTTGTCCATTATGGTACGAATTTATTATACCACAATTAACTTTTACCTTACCGTACAACCCTCACAATGATTGATATCTCGTTCCAGTCAGGAACAGTCAAGACTCAAGCTGAAGTGAAGGATATTACGCGGATTGAGCGCATCGGTGCTCACTCACATATTCGTGGCCTGGGATTGGACGATATGTTGGAGCCACGCATGTCCTCACAAGGGATGGTTGGTCAAACAGACGCCCGAAAAGCTGCCGGAATCGTGACCAAGATGATTGAGGAAGGCAATATCGCCGGTCGTGCTATTCTATTGGCCGGTAAGCCTGGCACAGGCAAGACTGCTATTGCTATGGGCATGGCTCAGGCTCTTGGAGAAGATACGCCGTTTACTACAATTGCTGGCAGTGAGGTCTTTTCACTTGAGATGAGCAAGACAGAGGCTTTAACACAAGCCTTCCGTCGCTCAATTGGTGTGCGGATTATGGAGGAGACAGAGATTATTGAAGGAGAGGTCGTGGAGATTCAAGTGGACACACCGACAGGAGGTGTGGGTGATAAGGTCGGCAGGCTGACACTGCGGACGACTGAGATGGAGACGGTCTATGACCTCGGAGCCAAGATGATTGACTCGTTAACCAAAGAAAAGGTCGAGGCTGGTGATGTGATTACGATCAACAAAGAATCTGGCAGGATTGCTAAGCTTGGACGATCGTACACACGCTCACGTGACTACGATGCCATGGGTGCACAGACTCGCTTTGTGCAGTGCCCCGAGGGCGAACTACAGAAGAGGAAGGAGGTGGTGCATGTAGTTTCTCTCCATGAGATCGATGTCATTAACTCGCGCTCGCAAGGATTTCTTGCATTGTTTGCTGGTGATACGGGTGAAATCAAGGACGAAGTGCGGGAACAGATTGATACGAAGGTGGCGGAGTGGCGTGAAGAGGGCAAGGCTACTATCGTTCCCGGCGTGCTCTTTATTGATGAAGTGCACATGTTGGATATTGAATGCTTCTCGTGGCTCAACCGCGCACTCGAGAGTGACATGGCTCCTGTGCTCATTATCGCTACAAATCGTGGAATCACGCGTATTCGTGGAACCAACTACAAGAGTCCACACGGTATCCCCATTGACTTGCTGGACCGGCTCATGATCATCTCCACGAAGCCATACAGCGAATCTGAAATGCGCAAGATTCTTATCATTCGGTGCGAAGAGGAAGATGTGGAAATGACCGACGACGCGAAGGACCTTCTTACACGCATTGCCGTTGAGACGTCACTCCGGTATGCCATCCACATGATCATCACTGCGTCGCTCGTATGTTCTAAGCGCAAGGGCACCGAAGTGGACGTGCCCGATATCAAGCGCGTCTACTCGCTGTTTGCAGACGTCAAGCGCTCCACACAGTTCCTGATGGAGTACCAGCGCGAGTTCATGTTCCACGAAGTAGACGAAGAGGAGGAAAATGAAAGCATGGAGCAGTAGACGAGGCTGGCAGTCCTGGGACCGCGGAGTTTTTGCTTGTGCTTGCAGCTGTCAGTGCCTTGTGTGACCTATAACGATGAAACCCACTTACTATTGCAGCTATTTGCTTCTACACGCGATTTAGTGAGTTGTTCATTTGGTCGAGAAGAACGACCGCAAGTCACGCTGTTTAGGCGGACCGCTTTGCTTTTTAGCCTCTTTCTTGGCCTTGGCAGCCTTCTCAGCGGCCGCTTTGTTCTTCTTCTCCATTCTCTTCTTAGCAGCCTTCTGCTCTTCTTCAATCTCCTCGGCCGTCAACTCTACCTCCTCGTACGTCTTCTCCGTGACCATGTAACCTTGCTCGTTGATGCGCGTCTTGGTGACGACAATCCGACGCTTAGTGTCGAGCACAGGTTCTTCCACAGAATCGTCGCCAGCTTCGTCTACCGACTCCACGCGCTGTTTCTTGTTTGAATAAGACTCGTCGTCCAATTCCTCAGTCTGTTTTGCCTTCTTTGTCTGAGCCGGAGAAGCATTCAATTTTCGCTTCACGTTGCGAGTCTTTGGAGCAGGTGTCCCTGTCTCCTTCGGAGGTGGCACCTCGTCCTTTTCCTCATCATCGTCACTAATGACTCTTTTATTGCTCAAAGTCTTGACAAATACAGGAGCATCCGTCTCGTCGTCTTCTTCGTCGTCACTGTCAACTCTCAGCACGTTGCTCATGTCGAGTTTCTTGGTCTCTTGTTTCCTGCTCTCTGTCATCTTGCTATCTCCATTCTTGCTCGAGCTATTGACCTCGGATACCCCTTTTTTTTTGCTGCTCTTAAAGAACAACGATGATGAGCTTGACGACGAACGTTTCTTCTTAGCCGACGTGTTAATGCCATCGAAGGCCGAGATGGTCTCCTCACCCTGATCCTCCCCGACATCTTGGCGTGCCGTAGCCTCTACACACTTTATTCCACTTGTATAAAGAGACTTAACATCTGCAGATAGAGGTGTATGCTTAGTCACTGTATTGAACACGTCATTGCGTGCCTGACGCTCCTGTGCCCAGCAGACTGTAGCCACGGCCGCCACTTCGTCTTCGTCCTCTGCAGCGGTCTTTGGCTTGCTGTAGAGCGCGTAAATCTGCTGATGCAGCACATCATCTTTCTTGCTCTGATTTTCCACTACTAGAGACAGCACACGAGCCCTTGGATCGCGTTTGGCGGCTGCAGTCTCGCTCTTGTCGTCATTGGCCACGGGTACTCGCTTGATAAGCAATTGCAGTGCTTTCACGCTGTTGTTCTCGGCGGAAAAGTCAGTGAGAGCTTTGATACTAACCCTTGAGGGTACTTGACAGCGAATACTGAGCGTACGGTATGAAATAGGCTCGCTCGCATCCAATACCGTTGACGAGATCTCTTCTAGACAGCGCTCCATTTACACCAAGTTCACTTTTTGTCAAAAAGTCGCAGTTTTGAGTGGTACGATGTACCAGTTGTTTTGTGTAGTGTACAACTTGTGTGAAAAACACAAAAAGACACAGTTGGTTTATGGATTAAGAGATTAGTTGTATCGTAAGCTGGAATTTGCTGCTCAAAATGCTGAGCTGAATGCTTGCTGCATTTCAAATACAAAACTCCTATTGCCCGCACTTTCTACAAGTCGAGACTGTTCTGCTGATAAGTCGGTCCAGAGACGCCGGTTACGCCATCTTTCCTTCTCGTCTGCGTCGCTAGCGGATTTGGATCGGTTTTTCACTTCTTGTTAGCAAAGTAGTTGTTGATCCACTCGCTGGTCACTGACTTGGGGCGCTCCAGTGGCAGACTCAGTGCACGGTCCCAGAAGAGCTGCGAGAGCACACCAATAGCGCGCGACACACCAAAGAGCACCGTGTAGTAGTTCTTTTGCGTCAAGCCGTAGTGCTGCAGCAGCACACCGCTGTGCGAGTCCACGTTCGGGTACGGATTCTTGGTCTTGCCGTGCTCCGTCAGAACACCCGGCATGACCTGGTAAATCGTATCCACAATACGGAAAAGCTCGTCGTCAGGCATGTACTTGAGACCGAACTCGCGCTGGCACGTGTAACGCGGATCCGTCTTGCGCAGCACAGCGTGACCGTAACCCGGGATGACCTTGCCAGCGTTCAGTGTGTCCCACGCAAACTGAGTAATGGTCTCCTTGTTCACGTCCAGGTCCTTGGAGCGAAACTCGGCCTGTAGATCGAGGATCCAGCCGAGTACCTCCTGATTGGCGAGACCGTGCAACGGGCCAGCCAAAGCGTTAAGCCCACCAGCCAGGGAGAGGTACGGGTCCGAAAGCGTCGAGCCGACCAGGTGCGTGGTGTGTGCACTGGCGTTTCCACCTTCGTGGTCACTGTGGATGACCAGGTACAGACGCATGAGCTCATCGAACTCGGCATTGTCAAAGCCCAGCATGCGGTTGAAGTTGGCCGAATAGTCAAGGCTCGAGTCGTAGGCGTTGTTGGACTCGCCAAAGTAGGTGTTGCGATATATAAGGGCCGCAACCTCAGGCAAACGGGCAATGAGGTTCATGCTGTCTTCGTACGTGTATTCCCAGTACGTTGACTTGTGAATGCCTTCAGCATACTTCTTAGCAAAGACACTCTCAGTGTTCATAGCAGTCACAACAGCGGATAGCTGCGTCATGGGGTGAGCGTGCTTGAGGTCACGGATGAGTTTGGTCACGTGCTCGGGCACTTTGGCACGTGAATGCAGCTCAGCAGTGACGCTAGCAGTCTGAGCAGCCGTGGGAACCTTACCGGTAAGAAGTAGCCATAGTAGACCTTCTGGTAGAGGCTCACCGCCTTCTTCCTTGGTCGGCAGACACTTCTGAAGGTCTGAGATCGTGTGGCCACGGAAGCGGATTCCTTCCTCAGCATCCAGTAGTGAGGTTTCCCACAGGAGAGACTTGATTCCACGAGCACCGCCCAAAGTCTGGTCCACCGTGACTTCGCCCAACGATTTGTGGCCGTGCTCAGCCTTGAGCTTCTTGAGCGCTTCTTGGCGGACAGGGATCTGCTCCTTGAGCTCATCGAGTAGAGACGTCGTCGACGTGGACAACGCACGGGCAGCATTGACGGCAGCATTTGAGCGTGCGGCAATGGTGGCCGACTGGCAGAGGGACTTGATGATAGCGCTCATGTCTGTAGTAATAGCAAGATACTATGATTAGAGGATGCACAGCTATGTACAAGCGGATCTTTTGCGCATATGGAGGAGCTTTATGGGTCGCACCTGATCAATTGGGAGCTCCACGAGTGCTGTTTGACGCCTAGAAGAATATGAAATGGCTGGCTATACAATGAAGATCATAAATGATCGCACATCGTGTGAGGAGGAGGGCGATCCTTCAAAGACGAATGCGATATCAAAGGATATTATGTCTCATAAGTGGTAGTAAAAAGTAAAATGGGTCGGACGTGTGGAAGTCAAAAGTCAAGAGATTGTTCAACTGTACTCTGAATAAAGGCCGACCGGCATTGGGTGCGGATGCCGACAGGCGAATTGGTCGGTGGTGAAACGCAATATCTTGGGGCTTGTATTGCAGCATTAAGTGATATAGATGAGACGTCCTGGCCAAACATATCCTTGCATGATTTAACGGTGGCCTCTTCGCCAGCCGTGAAGAAGTCGCGTTTACCATCGATGACAGCGAGCACACTCGGAAATGCAACAATGCCAGTACTGCATCGTCTAGAGACTGTTGCATACAGCAGTATCTAGCAAATACTGCCGCCTGTCAAGACGCCACAATACTTGACAAGTCAAATCGTCGAAGACACCCCTGGTCGCCGGATGCAAATCCCAAGCTACCATGATCCGGCGCGGCATCACCTTTGCGACGCCGAAAGCAGCACTTCTAAACTTCAGCAGCCTTTAAACTTTAGCAGCACCTCTTTAGTTTTATCTGCGCTCGTTTAATCGGTCGATGAGGTGGCGCACAATGCCTGCACTTCAAGTAGCGCGGTATGTCGCGTTGAGTATATCTGAGTTAAAGTCGCAAACTTTGAATTGAGGACGGGAGAAGGAATGATTACGGTCTATTTCTAATTTACATGGCGAGCTCGTGAGTATCGAACGTGTCTGTCGTTATCCAGACTCCGGTGAAGTACTGGTAGCCGCGCTATGCGTAACCTTTTCTGCGTGCGAAAAAAAAGCGTGCACGCGTGGCTGGTCTATTCCCAAGCGCTTGTTAGAGCTGCGACATCGAAACTTGTCATACGAAGAACTGCTAGAAGCGTTTTTGTAAAGTTTGCATGATGTTTAAAGGCATTCAAACTGTTTTGAAGATCTTTGTTTAGAGTAAGTTGTTTTTGTTTACAGTGATCATGACCCTTTGTCTCAAGACTCGAATCAAGCGCTGGCTTCCGAAGATAGCTTTGCAATGATCAATTGTGCTAGTCGATATAAAGGTCACCCGTCCGTCGTCACAGGAAAGCGCTGTCCACCATATCTGTTGCAGCTCCTGATGGCAATCGCAGTTGAGTAAATGCTACGTTACAGTTGCCGGCATTCTACGGTTGGTAACGTATTGTAAACTGGTGCTGGAAGTTGCACCTCGAAACGCGTCCCAGCAACTTGGATCACATGGTGTCCGTACAGCAGTCGGCAATACAATGATCCTGTCATTGTCGTACTTAACAAAGGTAAAATTCACTTTCTATCTCCAAGCGTCACGAGGCCCATCGGTTCAGTGCGGTTGAGTTGTTAATGGCTGCTCTGCACTCATTGCAGTCCTGACTGCCCGTACCCATTCAAATCACAGCATTGCTGACGCTAAGCGTAGTGCAACAAAGTGTCGAAGAAATTCAGCCGTATGAAAAATCTGCTCTCTCCCAAACCTCATCCCTTCTCGTCGTTTCCTTTACTTGTAACCCCTGCCTTTTGATACCCCACCGCATGTCTTCTTCTAGAGAAACCGTAGTCTCTGCCGCTTCCAAAAAACTTCGGCAACGTTCGTTCATCCACTAGTTTCTTTGGAAGACTGAGAAAAGCGCGTTGTATCTCAACCACTTCATCTTTCTTTTTCGTGCCAAGTCCACAAGTTGATTCATTTCTTGCACTAAAAGGCCCCTTTTTCTCGTACAAGAATGAGTGATGCTATCCCTCCTTCTTCCGGTTATCCATCACGTAGTATGGGTCTCCCTCCGCTCTCTCATGGTCCTCGTTCCTCAATGATGTCAGTCGAATACGATGGTATTCCCTTGCCACCTCCAAGCATCCGTTCATGTGGTTCCCAACAATATGTCACGAGTTATATCCCTACAGGTGCTGCTTTCCCTTCTAGTAACGTTCAAGACTTGATTTCCAGCATGAAATCCTATGCCAGTGCAACTGACTTGGTACGCACGTATAGTGAAATTCCATCGGTTGAAGAAGCTCTGGTAACGTTGGATCGAGCAGCACTTGCACTTAATACAAGACGGTATCGTGATGCTCTTAAGTTGTATCTAGAAGGAGGTTATGCTATGGCGAATGTTGCAGAACGACAAGCAAACCCTAAGATTTGCAACTTATTGACCAGTAAAGGCTTTGAAACTCTCAATTGGTGTGCGAGATTATGTGATTGGATTGAAGGACGAGTTAAGGAGAAACATCCACGACCAGGAGTACATAAAGTGGGGATCCCAGTGGGTAATTGGGATGAAGATTGGGTCGGTCCTTGTATGGATGAAGAAGAAGCAAGACGGATGTGGTATACACCAGTGTATTGTCCTCATCCAATTGATTTTTCCAACTTGGGGTATCGTTTACGATGCGTTGAGACAGGGAGACGTCCACGACTTATGATCTGTATCACAATGTACAATGAAAGACCACAACATTTAAAAGCAACATTGAAGAAACTTGCCAATAATTTGGCGTATATCACAGAGAAACAGACAGAGCGTGAGAAAGCTCTGACAGGAACTTTTGGAGGTGATGACATCTGGCGGAATGTACTGGTCTGTATTGTTGCTGATGGGCGTGAACAGATGAATGACAAGATGCTGGATTACTTGGAAGCGATTGGACTCTATGATGAAGATCTTTTGACCATCAATAGTGCTGGTATTGGAGCACAATGTCACTTGTTTGAACATACGCTGCAGCTTTCAATGAATGGCAAAAGTTTGCTGCCTATCCAGACAGTATTTGCACTAAAGGAAAAGAAGTCGAGCAAACTTGACTCGCATCATTGGTACTTTAATGCATTTGCAGAGCAGATTCGACCGGAATACACAGCAGTGACGGATGTCGGCACTATGTTGACCAAGTCAGCACTCTACCACTTGCTGCTTGCCTTTGAGCGCAATCGTCAGATTGGAGGAGCTTGTGGACAACTTACGGTAGACAAGCCGTTTGAGAATATGAACAATTGGGTTGTCTCGGCGCAACATTTCGAGTACAAGATTTCCAATATCCTTGACAAGTCGTTGGAAAGCTGCTTTGGGTTTGTCAGCGTCTTGCCTGGTGCTTTTTCGGCTTACCGCTATGAAGCCATCCGCGGAGCCCCATTGAATGCATACTTTCAGACCCTCAATATCGACTTGGACGTGCTTGGGCCTTTTATTGGCAACATGTATCTCGCAGAGGACAGGATTTTGTCATTTGAAGTAGTCGCGCGGAAGAACTGCAAATGGACCATGCACTACATCAAGGACGCTGTGGCTCGCACGGATGTACCGCACAATCTTGTTGGGCTTATTTCGCAGCGTAAGCGCTGGCTGAACGGCGCGTTCTTCGCCACGCTCTTCAGTATTTGGAATTGGGGTCGTATTTACACAGAGAGCTCGCACTCGTTTGGGAGAAAGATGGCGTTCCTGGTGTTTTTCATCTATCACCTGTTGTACACGGCGTTTGGCTTCTTTTTACCTGTGAATTTGTACCTGGCACTTTACTTCATCGT
This sequence comes from Peronospora destructor, assembly GCA_011800735.1. Classification (NCBI taxonomy): domain Eukaryota; phylum Oomycota; class Peronosporomycetes; order Peronosporales; family Peronosporaceae; genus Peronospora; species Peronospora destructor. The sequence continues at coordinate 207,522 of WBRY01000034.1, read as the reverse complement.
GTTTCAGGGATTCCAGCAAAATCGCCTCATGTTTGTTGACACTTCGGGGTACTCGCAAACTGTGCTGGACTGTGCTGTGTACATTTACAATTTCATGTACCTCTTTGGGCTCCTGATGCTGATCATTATCGGTTTGGGCAACAACCCGAAGCACATGAAGCTCACGTACTATTCTGTGGGTGCCATGTTTGGCGCCATGATGATGCTCTCGTCCCTTGTGGGTGTTGGCGTATTTTTCTCGTCGCCAACTACCACCAACTCAGTCCTGCTATCGGTCCTTACTATGGGCGTGTACTTCCTTGGTCCAGCTCTTCACGGCGAGGTACACCACATTTTCATGACGTTCACGCACTACGCGGCATTAACCCCAAGTTTTGTGAACATCTGTACAATCTACTCATTCTGCAACCTTCAAGATTTATCTTGGGGCACCAAAGGTTTGCACGATGATCCGCTGCTGACTTTGCGGGACGAGGCCGAGAAAGGCGACTTTAAGGACGTGATCGCCAAGCGCCGTGCGATGGAAGAACGCCGCCGCGAGGAGAAGGAGCGAGCCGAGAACAGAAAGAGGATCTTTGAGGCTTTTCGCACCAACGTCCTCCTCACATGGGCGTTTTCCAACCTCATCTTTGCACTCTTCATCGTGTACTTCTCCAGCTCATCGACGTACATGCCTTTGCTGTACATCTTTGTTGCCAGCATCAACTCGTGCCGACTACTAGGGTGTATTGGTCACTGGATCTACATGCACACGGCTGATCTGCGTGGTCGCGTTTTTAACAAAATGGAATGTGGCAACGGCACTGGCCGCTACCCGCAGAACTCGTACGTGCAGCTTGATGAGCACTACGCCGCCCTCACAGAGGACCCGCCCACGTACGCTTCCGGACGCAACAATGCTTCTGGACGTACCAAGAATGACGTCTCCTCGGTCGCGTAATTTCACACGCTGGTCGAGAGAACAAGAAAACCTCGAGCGAATGCATGCAGCAATTACGAAGAGAGGTTCGTACGTCCAACCACTATTGCAGTAAACTGCAACATGAACCATCAGCACACTAGGCCAAGCAAAGCGAGTCGAGCAGTATTGAGACCAGTTTTGATATATTCTTTCATAGTACGTATATGAATCAACAAGCACGTTTTGCTCTGATAAGGTCGTTAACTTTTATAGTAAGTAGCAGTGGCACAGATCTTTGGCGCTTGGTATGAAAAAGATGAGTACGATTGCGAGGGTCATAGTCATTTGTCCTTACAGTCAAACTACATCTTACACTTAAGGACCAGGCTACCCAAAATTATGTTAATTTGGGCATCTGCAGTTCCTATTTCTCAAAAATGACTGGCCTTGGTCCGTGCGTGCTGCCAGTTCTCGAGTTCGCTAACGCTCGCGCGCCGGAACTACAAGCACTGCATGAACATAAACAGGTATCCAGTTGTATTGATGCAAAGATAGAAACACAGAAGAATCAGCGACGCCGTCGAGCCAATGCCTTTAAGTCGCATAACATGCCGCAGCGGCTCCGTGCTACACCCAAATTTGTCAAAACGTCGTTACGTTGCCGAAAACACAACCGTCGACCTCATAAGTTGCTGCAAGATCGATCAAATCCATCTGTTGCAAATTTCGAGCGGTCGCTGTGGCTTTCATCCCATGTATGGCATACAAAACGTATGATTATGACGGAACGATATGGCTACATTTTAGCATCCCATCGAGCAGATAAAAGTGTATCTGCTGCCTTGCAGGCTCTACGGACCAAGGCAATACTACATGATGCTAGTTATTATGGAATTATTGAGCTTTATGGACTGCCTCAAGTAATTTTAGAAGCTCTGCAGCTCATTTCGGACCCGGAGGGATCAGATTTCCATGGTCTGCGCTTCTTGGCTGGAGCTGAGGAAGGACGCAGTATGTTGTATTATAAAGGTCAATTCCCACAAGGTGCAATTGCACCAGTGACTTTTATGTGGAGACCAGTGAGACAGGACTATGAAGGTGGACAGTTCACATTGCACGAGGACTGGCAAAACACTAAAAGACAGTTGTGGCTGTGGGTACACCCTGCAGCGTACATGGAAGCGGCGACGGCAATTGCAACGGCGTGTTTGGATGTGGGACATGACGATGAAGAAAGCATTGAGATGCTTGATCGACGAGGACAATTATGTCGGTTGAAACTGCGTGGGCGACTTGCTGATGAGCTTGTCACGAGCATTGCAAGTGGTGATGGAGATGGAGGTAGTGGTGAGGAAGAGCAGGATAATCAGGAAGAAGACACGTCGGATCATGAAGATGGTTTTGATGAGAAGCAGACAAGAATTAATTGCTGCAATGGCAATCGGTTGTATACTCTTCAAGAGACTGAAAAGAAGATACAGGTCGAGAAGGCAAAAGACAGCATTTATGCCGTCGCGGTGAAAGACCCACGCATGACACGTTGGAAACATGGTAACTTCTATTATTCTACCGACCGCGCGACAAGCTTGTCACTGCTGAAAGAACCACCCGCTGAGACGGTTCCGAAACTTGCCACGGATCTAATCGAAAGTCCGCTGTCTGGGCTTAGTCTCTCGTCACATGGCAAAGATGCGGAGGAGCCCGAGTCTAACGAAATTCTCAAGGAGATACAGGCATTGCTGGCCTGGACGACCGGTACCTCGAATGCGGTGGTAGCCGAAGAAGCTGGCAGTTTGAACTGTCACAACTCGATTGCAGATAGAGAGCGAACAAAGTTTGACGTGGCTGAAGACGACATTGATACGGATGTAGAACCAATACCGAACTCGCTGCTGTGGTCATTGTCCAAGAGGCTTAAAATTGAAAGCAATTTTTGTAAGGATCACAAGCTGAACGAAGAGATATACCGTCAGCGAAAGGAGAGTGTGCTTGGCAGTACCTCAAACGAAGTGCGTGTGAAGTCCCAGGCGCTTCATCTCCTAATTATCAAAAAGCGTGAGCCGTACACTCACAAGAGCGGTTGGGACATCATTTGTCCCCCATCCAGTGTGGCTGGATTGCTGAAGACGTTGGTGTTTGGTGGTGCCCTGGTCGTAGGACTCGAAGAAGACGCCGCTCTATGTACGGTGTTGCACCAGCCCAGGTATGATGACTGTGTATAGGGAGATGCAGCTTATCTGACGTTGTGTGAATAGCTTTCCGTGTGATTACCCGGATACTAAAGCTGGGCAGGTCTATTGGGACTCCCGTGCACGCGACCTAGGCACTGAACAGGCAAAAAAGCCCAAGGCGGTGCGCTTCAATTTTGAGAAACACGGCGTGAAGTCGCCCTTCCGACCACAATGGGAGCTACTCTTTGATCTGCAGAAGCATGATGCAGAAGACGAGGACACACAGGCGCCTTGTGTTCTACGCGGAGAGAAGTACATGGAACCCTTTTGTTTTCACCGATCAAGTAGTACTGCCACCGGACCCGGTGAAGTGATATCAACGCCAACATGTAGTGTCGAGTCTGTCGTGCCCGTGACAATTCCAACTCTAGTTCGTGTTGTTATCGTTGTCCCGAGACGTGGCCATATTGATGTCAACGCCATGGTACGTGGAGCATGTAGCACATGTTGTGTTTGCTGAGGCTGACATAGCGATACTTTGCGGTTGCTCTATCATGTGATAGCTCTTAGCGCCTTCACCTGAAGACGTGGAACAGTTCAACAATAACAAAAACTGGAAGGGCTTTGACGTATATTTGCCAAAGAAGAACAGAGTCAAGAGCTCCAATACCAATGAGGTAAAAGCACTCTCTCAACCTTGCTTTTGGGAAGCAAATGGACTAACGATTGAGTGGTGCCTTTGTTAGCGATCTCTTATCGGCTACGTGACTTCCTCAATCTATGATCGACCCAAAGGCGCTTTCCGTGCCGTCGGCTTTATCGCCTGTGAACCACTTCAGCAACTCTATTTAGCAAACGCAGGTCAGCAATACCGTAAGCAAGGTTATTATGTCCTAGCAATGCTTCGGTCCTCGCACGGTCAAATGGTGCGCCCTGTGCTCGTCCAAGCCCAAACCTAAGCACACGCAGATACATATCTTAAGACCTGAGCACATGCGAAAGCAAAAACGATATGTTGGTACGGAACACGGTCGTCTTAAGATAGATAAGGTAATGCAAGAAGAGGTATATCTACTAGTACTTACAACCAGGTTTGAGCATGTTAATAAACCGAGAATGGCCGTGTTTAGCTCAGTTTTCGTCATCCAGAAGATAATGTCATATTGACAAATTTCAGCCAGAAACTGAGTAGCACGATAATGAGAAAAAGCCGGCTCAGCATGAGAAATAGTTGTACATGACGGGAGGCATGTGTGGCCAACGAGTTTGCTGAAGGCACGGGGTAGCAAACTGGCTTGCGTCTTCCGTAAAAAGGAGTGCGAGTAACATTCAAGCGATCAATTGTCATCAAAGCTTGTTGACCGTAGCAACTCGTTGCCACTTCCCATCAACTCGTCTTGATCCTCCTTTGCTAAGTCGCCGTTAGGTGGCGGGTTTTCCTCGTCGTTCACGTCCTCCACATCAGCTGTACCAAAATCCGTGTCACCTTCCCCACCTGTCCGGTTTTCGCTAGACAAGCTGCTACTATCATCGTCACTGGAACTGCAATATGTTGACTTGGAACCGTTGAACAAATGCCGTGACGGAATAACAAACTCATACGACAGGGGTGCAAGAGTACTCAGAGGTACCACTGGCGGCAATGGAAGGTTAGACTGGCCCAACAGCACCGGGTCAGGCTGTGGAATATCCCATTCAAGCAGTCGACATAGCTCCTGCACAATCTCGTCGGAATATCCTAGTAGCTCTACGTCAAACTTGTGCGGGCGTCCCACTGGTTCTCTGTTGATCAAGATCATGGGGGTATTCTTTTTGAAGCGACCAACAATACTGCGTACGGGGTTCACCTTGAGCGACGATCCCATGACAAGCACAAGGTCTGCCTCGCCTTCGTCACTCTTAATCGAATCGTGAAAGCGTCGCGGTAACGATTCACCAAAAAATACAATGTCAGGCTTGACAATTCCATCCGGTGATCTACACGACTTGCACATCGGCACCTGCTGATTTAGCACATCCTCGCGAATAGCATCGTTTGGATACATCTGATTGCATGCTAAACATGTTGCTGTTGCAAAAGAACCATGGCAAAGCACAGAGTGCTCGTGCGAAATGCCTGCTGCATGCTCTAACATATCAATGTTCTAATCATAGCAAAATCATCAACAGTCAGTCCTTTCTCATATAGGCTTCATATACGAAAGCGAACCTGTCACTTACCTGACTGTAAATTCGAAGTAGCTTTCCCTTTTCTTCAAGCAGCTTCAAAAAGTAGTGACTCCGAGATGGTACAAACGTAAAGCCGCTGGATTTAGGAAACAGTTCCTTCGCAAAAGCAAAGAATGGCCGTGGGTTCGATCGAAAAAAGTCAATGTCTTCACAAGGCAACAAATAAGCGCGTTAGTCGGATCAAACAAATCCACCAAACTAGACAACGAGTTAGTACCAAACATGCACTGTGGATTTGGCAGATTGTACTCGCCAAGGCGCTGCACGAATATAATAGTTACAAAAAAGTCAGAGTCACCACTGACAATTAGTAACTATAGCCACATACACTATAGATGCCATTCTCTGATCGGAAGTCCGGGATGCCACAGGACACAGAAATGCCAGCACCCGCCAGCACCACAATCTTCTTGCTCGAACGCAGCAGCGTTGCCACATCCTGCAATGTATTGACCGTGTTGAGCTTTTCACGTGGCCGCTGCAATCACACAAAAATGTAGCAATTTGCATAGGTGAGACCCAACTCGTAGTAAACATCAACACAACAGCTGTGCAACGTACCGTCAATGACGGTTTTACAAGTCGAATGCCCATTGAAAGCATGGCTTCCCACAATTCATCATCATCTACTGCAACACCTTCTGATACTCCCAATCCCAGAACATCAAGCATTTGACCCGCCGGGATTCCAGCCATTTTTTGCTCAACAAGCCAATTTATAAAGTCTTTTTCATTGACCTCGCTCGCATCATCTGACGAGTCTCCGTCACCTCCAAATGACGGTCTAGGAATTGACACAGCAATGGCTCCAGAGTCTCCGTCTTCATCTTCTTCAAAATCTGGAGCGTCCGTCTCATCACTCACTTGATCTCGAGCTTCTATACTTGCAGTGACAGTCTCCACAGCATCAGTAGAAGAGACTGAAGATGATAAACCTCGTGTGAGGACGGAAGGGTGGGTCATCTTCTCGTTTTCATCGTCTGAAGCCCGCTGTTTCTTGCTTGGAGGTGCATGTGAGTGCAGACTCATACTCACACTGCGATTTCTATGACCCATTGCACTGTCACTGTCTTCATTGCTATTGGGACAGCCTAGACTTGTTGGTATGGCAGGTGGACTATTTTTAATGACGGCTACGGTACTACTGTCCGTGAATGATTGCTCCATTTGCAACTTTTCGGTGTCTAAAGGCCACAATGGGAAGTAGACGGGCGTAGAAATGTCACGCAGATTGATGGAAGCTTCTTGTTGCTATTACAATCACGTGTACGTCGAAAGGCTGGACACTTGGAAGCACTTAGAGACAAAGAGAAAGAAGGGCGAGCAAATTCGATCGTTCTGCTTTAAGCAAAGAAAGAGAAAAAGGTGGGAAGGGGTAGGGTACAAAAGCTCATATGAAACCGTATAGCCTGTTACAAATAATACTGTATCAGGCTTCACTGTTTGCTCATATTCGATCGATGCCACATCACTCGTGTAGTAGATTTGAAGGGATTCACTAAGACGACACACACTTAATGTCCTTGAATTGTTCTATGTTCCGGTTTACGAGGCTTCTTTTTATGTCGTGTAGGTTTTCTTCTGCTTGGGAATTGATTGTCTCTAGCAGATGGCGAATGTAGTCAAATTGTTGTCAAGAATGGATATGTCACTGCCGTCTCAAAAGACTGAAGTACATTTGGAGCCGGTGGTTTTCGCGTATTCGGGCTTCAGACGTTCAGTGTTTACTAAAACCTGCCGCTGCCACGCAATCACGCTTTCCTAAATGTCTCTTGGACGTGAAGACGACATAGATGCTTGAGCTACCAAGGAGCTAAGAAAGCATCACGTTCTCAGTACTAACTTCTCATAAGTCTCTCCATTCCAACAAAGTTTGCTAATGTCGGTGTAACAGTATGGATGGAAAAAAAGAAGTAGCAAAAAATCAATAACAAAGGTCAGCAGCACGTAGAGGTACAGCCGCTGAAACGTCATTGAAAGTGTTACATCACGTTCCGATGGCAGTGGCAGTGGAAGCGGCTGATTGCGGAAGTAAGTTGCTCACAATGAGGACTGCCAAGGTGATGCTGTCAAAAAAGCATTCTTATCATTACGCGGATCTTCGACCACCTCACATGTCGCTGATAGAGGTGTAAAAGTGATAACGTAGAGGAGGAATTTCCGTCTACTTACCATGAACTAAGTCTGGCAAAGTGACTTGCAATAGCTTCCAGACGTGAATCGTCCATTACGTCTATTCAGGTTTGTACGCGTAAAACCAGCATTCTATAATCCAAAAAACAAACGAGAGACATTTACTATCTGTATTCGCATCCACTCCATTTATTCCGTTTTCGCCTTCTTCGCATCCGGTTCATGTACCTGATCTGAAGCAATACAGACACAATCAGAAACAGCATTAACTACAAGGGTCAGGCTTATTCTAGCTGCTCTACTTACCTCCGTTACTCGCTACAAGCATTGCAATGTCAGCCCTGTTACCTACAGCACGCGCCTTCGGGCCCCAGTTCGGCTCCGGGTTCAGAGGATATCGCAGCGCCTTGGGTTTCTCGTTCGTCCCAGGGCGCTTTGAAGAGAAGTTGGTTTCAAACTTGGGCTCCTTTGCTAGAATCCGGCTGCCTGGAGTTTCCTCATCCTTGCGCTTCTTGTTCAGCGGGTGCTTCTTCACCCAGCACCGCATGATGTCCCAAATAACGTCGTTTGGCGCAGTGGTCTTGATAGCGTCAGGGACTTTGTGAAATTGCGAGACTTCGTAGCCAGCGTGGCGAATGGCATCCTGGATCTGTGACATTCGTGGGTTCGAGCAATGCAGAACCTTGCTCAGACCCGGAAGAGTGTAGTGCAACGGAGCATCGATGAGCTCCTCGGATAGCGTAGTCAACAATCCGTGCAAGCGAGGCTTCGTGGGGAATTCCAACGAACTCTTTTCCACACGGTCACGGATCTTCAGCACGATATCACGGCTATGTAGCGGCGCCGACCAGATCGGTCCTGCCATCCTGTACTTACCCTGGCATTGATCACACTGCTGCCCCACAACTGGTCCGCGCGAGGCATGGTAGCTGTTTCCGCTCGATACACCAAGAGGCTGCAGGTGGAAACTCTCGCACTGGACGCACTGAAAGACGTGCGACAGCTTCGTCATCGCCTTCTTCACATTTGCCGGCGACTTGTAGACGCGGACAAAGACACGTACATAGAAGTCAATGCTACACGACGCGATTGGCACAATATGACGTGCGTAGCGGTTCGCCGACGACTCGATCGTCTGCAGCACCATGCGCAGCGCCATCTCGTGCAGATAGTGAGACTTGTTCGGCAGTGCTCCGTAGCGAGAGAAACACACCTCCGGCTGTTTACCCGACAGTACAGGCATATCCGTGCACGTCACACATAGCAGTCCACCATTGGTAACGCTCTGTACTGCACTGTCCAAGAAGATGGAAGCAGATCCGTACGGATCCAAGTCAATAACGTCAAATTGGTCCGCATGCTGTCGATGGTTGTACATGACGTCAGTTGCATTTGCCTCATTAGGAACGACCCGATCCAATGGCAATTCATTGAACGCAACGTTGCGTTTAATGGTCTCCACTGCTGCTGGGTCTATATCATTCACCAGAATAGATTTGACTCCAGGAATTTGCTGGAAGTACCGAATAGAGCGAAGCCCTGAGGCTGATAATGCTTCAAAGATACGAATCCCGTTCGTCTCTGCTGTATCAACTAAATGCTTCTCAATCTCTTCGTCCGTGAAGGTTTTGGGCTCAAATTTCGTGTCACAACCTGCTGCATTGAATGACTTACGTCCTTCTCTTGTCAATTGCTCACGTGCTCGACAACGAGCGAATTCCGAGATCATAGCGATACTCAAGTCACGATTCAATACTTGGACGGGATTGTAGAAAACCTGATTTTGTTCTGGAAAGATCATAACGCCATTGCCTTCGCGGATAACTTTGTGACCAATTGGTGCCGGTTTATCCTGCAACTTGTTAGCTAAAGATGCAGTAAAAGGTGACGACATGAGGACTGGAGAGATGGAGAGAGAGCGCCGTCGTAACGTCCTACCAACAAGCATACAATGAATGGCTGGTTATTGATGACGATCAATTGGGATTGGTCAAAAAGGTATGGACTACTAACGTGATGGTATTGGTTGAAAAGATTCGTCCGATCAAATATCAATAAATGTATGTATTTACAATAATTGTGGGAGAAGAAGAGAAGAGATCAAGCCAAAGTAAGACAAATTGCAGCTTCGAGACGAGCCGAAAACTCGATTGTAGGTATTTCATGGATGGACAGTCGAGTGCAGACGGTAATCGCAGAGGTAAAGCTACGAAGTTTGCGCTAGTGAACGAAATAGAGTGATTTCGCTGGAAGTCATTCTAAAACTATGTAAAATCTTTTATTTTGTAACTAAATCGAATTGATATTTATTACATTTGGCAGGTAGTAATCGTAATGGACGGAGAGGAAATGGTGGTAAAGTGGTATATCGACGTGTACAACCTGCAGACGCCGATACAAAAAGTAGTCGTTCGGTGCAAGTGGTGGACGATTTCAATAGTAAAGAGACCGCGACAAGTGCATTCCAGTCGTCGTTGCGATCTTCCCTCAAGAATTCAATCTCACTTCCAATCAAAAGGAACGAACGCTCTGTTTGTATGGAGAAGGACAAGTCAAATGCTAACGGAGAGAGCAGTACGGACCGGTTTCAAAGTGTTTCAACGTCGCAGAAAAAAAAATCTCAGGTGCAGACTAAAGGGACACGACAAGTTATTTCCTTGTCATCTCCATCACCTCAGAAAGGAGCAGAAGAGACCAAAAGGTTTGTCAGCAGTTTGACGCAATTTATAGACAAAAAAGGAGGTAATCGAGGAGTAAGAAAAGAGGAGACGGGAAAAAGAACGCAGGGTTCGTCACTGCGTCGATCCAATAGTCGGGAGCGACTAGGAAGTTTGAACAGTCACGAACCGAGAGAAGGAAAAGGTTTGCGCAACCGATTGGTGTCGAGAACCAGGTTGGTCAGGAAAAACAGCAACGATAGCGTGTCATCGCCGCGTTCAGACCGCAGTGACAGAAGTCATTGCAGTGAACGCTACACTGAAGAATACCGTTCGAGTCTTGATGGTGACCCGCAATCTCTCCGCCGACTTTCTAGTGGATCCCCTGGAGAAGCGTTGTTTAAGTCTTCTCTTTTGGGTTCGGTGTCTGCTACGACGAGTTCACAAGATATTCGTTTTCGAAAAGGAGGTCCATCACCCGGGACAATCGGACGTTCAATTGGCAGGCCACCGCAAAATGTGGCGTCGCGACGATCATCTCTGGATGGCGGAGCTTCTTCTCTGCGCAGAGTAGACTCGAATTCTCTGGCTGGATTCTCAGCGGATAGAGGCAACAACTCCCAGGGTGCACAGCTTTCAGATGTACAGCGATTCCCATCCGCACGCGGTGGGGTGAAAAGAAGTGATCCTGTCAGAGAATTCATTCCGCCAAAGCCACAGACGTCCGCTGCTGCCCTAGATACATGTGTGAAGCAACCTGACGCTCCAGTTGTCGACGAGGTGGAACGCAAACGTCTTGCCAGCATTCTGCGAGAGCGCATGGAATTGCGAAAGCTAGAACGCGGTAACAGCCTGGCTCAAATGATGAAGGCGCCATTATGCCATAAGGGCTCAATGGAGAAGGATGAGCGGCGAAGCCCATCTGGTAAACGAAATGAAAGTGAAGGAGCGCCAAGTGGTAGTGATATTGAAAAGAATGTGAGAACTCGCGAGTATTATGCTAAGCTTGACAAGGAGAACGCAGAGCGAGAAGCCTCGCGACGTGCAGCTTCATTCAAGTCCTCATTGGGGTCATCACTTGAGTCTAGTCTACCCAAATCGCAGGCATCGATCGTAGGACCTAGTGATGCCGCACCGCCTAAAACGTTAAGGCCTTCTTTGGCAGACTCGATAGAAACCAGACGAGTCCGAATGCCAAAGTTGTCGCTAGCAGCAACTATTGCGTCATCGCGACCGACTATGTCACGTGCCAAGAAACTACAATATTCGCTAGCAGAGTTAAGAAGGTAAGCCCCTGGTGGTGATCATTTTGTTGTTATTTCTGCTGTGTGCTGGGCATCAAAGCTAACGAATTGCTGGTGTGGCATGCTTTTTTTGCGGACAGACTAATGGCATTTGCATTACCTAAGCCAGCAGATCTTCCCGAAATGAAAATCGTGGAAGTCATTGAAATGCGCGACCCGCGCTTCGTCACTAAACGGTCTTCTGGGCGACTCGGAGTGGGTTATGGGATTGGAAAATCTATTGGAGGCAGTATTCGAAAGAGGGATCGCTTTGACGTCCGAGGTGGGCGTGGAGCGAAGAACCAAGGTGGTCTGAGAGCTGATAGGCGTGACAGGCAAAGCCGTGGCGGCCGTGGCGGCGGACGTGGGGGTCGTGGAGGAGGAGGTGGTCGTGGCGACTATGGCCGACCGCCTCCACCCCCGCTTTACGATGGTCCCATCGAGCCCCTTACAGTGTCCGCGAACCGCTGGAAGCCCACGAAGGAGAAAGAGACTTCCGTCTTCGAAAAAACGTTGAACTATATAAAGAGTCTTCTAAACAAGCTCACGAGGGAGAAATTTGCGAAGCTGACAAATGAGCTCTGCGCAGTGGAGATCGACAGCTTTGTCCTGCTGAGCTCAATTGTTGCAACTATAATGGATAAAGCGTTGGAGGAGCCTACATTTGCGGACGTGTACTCTGACCTGTGCAAGGAAATTCATACGCGAACGATTAAAAAACCCTGGAGCTTTCTAAGCGTGTTGAGTGATGAAAAGGGCTCGTTCTTTTGGACTGCGATCGACAAGGCAACATTCACGTCGTTTGTTGGCCCGTTTGACAGCCCACGTAGCTGCCTTGATAATATTGGGGCACCTGTAAGTGCAGCTACTTCGACATGTGACTATGCATCCATTCTCTCTGTGCAATTCCGTTGCCACGGTGACTGCTTGGTTGCAGTAGGCGAACGGATGACTGGAGTATTTTACTACTCAAGACGAAAGATTAACGAGATTGGGGACGATGAACCGTTTGGGGGTCCGTTCGTCTCAGCTGAGCTAACACGCCATGCGGCTGCATCCCAGACCGCTTTTGTACGACTACTTGTTAACCGTTGTCAAGGCGAATTTGAGAAGACCAATAAGCACGTTGGCTCGCAGCAAGAAAAACATGAGGAAGAGGATGTCGACCCTCGACGGCGTGAAATTCTTGCGATACGCGCAAAGGCAAAAATGCTCGGTAACATTCGATTCATTGGTGAGTTGTACAAGGTGGATCTGATCAAGCAGTCCGGAGTCCAAGGATGCATTTTCTACTTGCTTGGACTAGAATTGATGCCTGGATTGGAAGGCCAAGCTCAAGCGGTTCGCTTTCCTGATGAAGCAGACTTGGAGGCACTGTGCAAAATGCTGGCTACAGCTGGCAAAAAGTTTGATCAGCCGAAAACGAAGACTATCATGAAAATTATTATATTGCGCATGGTGGAGCTGTCGGACGACTCGAAATTGCCATCGCGAGCTCGGTTCTTGATCAAGGATATTCTAGAAACAAGAGATCACATGTGGGAACCACGTCGCAAGGAGTTGCAACAAAAAACACTGGAGGAGGTTCGAAAGGAGGCACAAAAGCTTCAGCAGCAGGGAAAGAATGCTCAGCACGACGACGTGCAACGGCGCCGCCATAAGACTCGTGTGTCCAGTGCTCAGCTTGCAAAGCAGAGCAGCAATCTCATTGTGGCTAAGAAAGTGGATCCTGATAAAGTCGAAGAGTCCGAAGTGAAAGAGCTGTCCCCTGCACAAATGTCGACCCGCGTCAAGAGTATCATCCAGGAATACATCTCCATTGTGGATCTAGAGGAAGCTATTACGTGCGTTCAGGAGTTGCCCGTGGATCCGTATCACGTCGAACTTGTAGAGCAAGCGATCAACACTGCGTTGGAAGGCAAAATAACTGAGCGCGAGCATGCCGTGGAATTGCTAGTGAGGTTGTATGAACGTGGTGCGCTGGACGCAAACTCTATTCAAACTGCTCTGGTGAACGTTATGGAATTTCTAGAAGACATGAAGATTGATATACCACTCATTCACCAGTACTCGGCATTGATCTTTGGTCGATTAGTCGCTGTGGGATGCTTCGGGTTTTCGTGGATTCTTTCTGAAGCTCTGGCCCATTGTGTGGAGTGCAAGCTTACCTCACTGGTGTTCCCTGAGGTGTTGTCTGTCCTAAAAATGGAGAGTGACGAGAGGACAGTGATACGAATGCTTACTGATGAGGAAGTTATGCCAGAGAGCATTTTGCCTGCAGCAATGAGGACCAACAAGGATGATGTGAAAGCATATCTTCGTGAATATGGCATCGAGGATTTCTTTAGTGGTGATAGTGATGAAGAAGGTGAGCTCGATCCAGAGATTGCGGGGAAAATGCGAAACACGCTGGAGGAGTACTTATCTGTCAAGGACTTCAATGAAGTGGTGCAGTGCATCGAAGAGTTTGACGCCATTTCTGATCGCTGGTTGCATTTTGTACACATTACTCTAGCGTGCAGTCTCGAGGCAAAGCAGTCCGTACGCAAGGACGTTGCTGAATTGCTGGTACAGCTATTTGTTGGCGAAAAAATCACATCGGAAGATATCGAGGCCGCCGTTGAGATCATTCTAGACGATTACGAAGATCTGCGCGTCGATATTCCTCAGCTTGCTATCAACTTGAGTGAGCTTTGGACACCATTGTTCGCAAAGCAAGTCTTATCAGTGCACTGGTTGAGTGAAGCTTGCTCTCATCTAGTAGAAAGCGGTCATGCAGATGACATACGTCATGCTCTGCTGTCCACGTTCGAATCGCAGTTCGGTCAAGAAACGTTAATGGCATGGCGGAAAGTGCAATCGGAGCAATTTGAACGCGACTGTCATCCCAGGACAAGCGATTAGCATAGTGGAAGAAGCTGCTCCAATGAGCTCGAAGCCCATTGTCTCCAAATCAGATACAGAGAGAGTAACGTCAGGCTACACGCAGGACAAAGACAAGCTGCAATAACAAGACCTCATTCCGCAGTTTGCGGAATCAGGACGGACTACAAAAAGATGCTGCATGGAGGAGGGCAAGCAAAGGTCTGTGTGTGTGAATATAAACACTTGTGGCAATAGTGTTATGAAGATCTGTGTGTCTTGTGTGCCTCTTCCTCTCGTAGCTCGTTCCGTCTCGGCTCTACTGGATTGTGCACAAGCAGCCCGAGTTTGCATCCGGTCCACAGCTTGGTACTTCAGTATCCACAGCAGCAACTTGACTGGGCTTTGACACATGTTCTTTCCCATCTGCATCCTTGACAACCTCGTATACACGAACTTCATAAGTGCTAGTGGGATTGAGATCATCTAAAACCACTTCAGACGCCCCTTCCATCGCGTCCACGTGCTGCGCGTTCTTGTCCCACGTCGAACCTGCTTCTTTGTATTCGTAGCGATACCAAGAGGAAGAAAAACTGGATGGTCCTACTACAAGTGTCACGGAAAAGTCAGAGCGTGTCTTGACCTTTGCAGGTGCAGGCTGCGCGAGAGATGGCGAGGTCATGTTGCAACTGTAAATAGACTGTCTTGAAACGACACAGGCTGTATACAGCATGTAGACAAGACGTATACTACTTTACGGATCACTGCAACATGCTCTTTGCCATCTCGAGTGTATTTAGTTTCTTAAGCGTCTCTCTGTTGCTCTTCCAGTCTTAAAGTGGTCTTAGTTGTATACCATGTACTTGGGCGTCGAGGAAAATTTCTTGTAGCCTTTGATGACCTTGTTGACCGACTCGAGAAAGTCTTTCTCGCTCACAGATTTGCGGCGTGCACGAATGGCGTACATTCCAGCTTCCGTACACACACTACGGAGCTCCGCGCCAGTCGTGTTGGGACACAGTCGACTCACAAGCTCGAAACGAATGCCTCGGTCACAGTTCATGCTCTTGGCATGAATCTTGAGGATTTGAGTGCGGCCATCGAGTTCCGGCAAGTTAAACTCCACCTTTCGGTCCAATCGACCTGGACGCATAAGTGCCGGGTCCAGTGTATCCGGTCGATTCGTCGCCATGAGCACCTTGATATTTCCCCGTGGGTCGAATCCATCCAGCTCCGTGACAATCTGCAGCATTGTGCGTTGCACCTCATTGTCCGTCCCTCCTTCCTCCGAGCTGCTCCGTGCTCCGCCAATAGCGTCGACCTCATCAAAAAACACAATGCACGCCTTCTTGGATCGTGCCATCGTAAAGAGTTCACGCACCATGCGTGCTCCTTCCCCGACATATTTCTGCACCAATTCACTGCCAATGACTCGAATAAAACAAGCATCCGTCCGATTCGCAACAGCACGTGCCGATAATGTTTTTCCTGTTCCCGGTGGCCCATAAAGCAGCACCCCTTTGGGTGGATCAATCCCCAAGTTGACAAATCGTTCAGGATGCAATAGCGGCAGCTCCACCACCTCTCGGAGTTTTTCCAATGCCTCTTTTGCGCCACCAACGTCATCATATGTCACATCTGGTTTATCCTCAACCGTCATCAGCGAAACCGTCGGGTCTATTTTAGGTGGAAGTGGAATTTGAATGGCGTATTTCGTGCGGTCCACGCCAACTCGCATCCCTTCTTCAATGTCCGTTGGTGCCACTTTTTCACCCAATCCAACCACAAATTTGGCAATTTGTTTGACATTTATCATGTACTTGGCTTCTTCTTCGCCTGCGTTAATGATCTTGGTACAACGAGCAACTTGAAGTGGCTGTTCTTCTTGCATCATTTGTTTATCACTTACAAGATCCCATAGACTCGGTAGACTTAATCCCGTATCACTTTCTTTAATCCCAATGAGATCATTCACAGCTTTCTGGGTCTTCTTTATGTCCTCTTCGACTTGTTTGATTACGCGTGAATATGGGCCTAATCCATAAGTCTTTAAGAGCGCAATATCACCTTCATCAAGAACTGTCTCGGGTCCAGCTAATAGATCCTCCTCCTCTTTGTCATAGTCCTTCTCGTTACTCGTCTGACACTCACCTGCCGCCATGTTTGGAAATGGAAGGGGGGAACGCATCTCGATGAATCTTCGCACTTAGACGGAACTGGGATAAAACCCAGTACGTCTTGATAAAACCCCTCCTGCTCTCGTTGTGCCATACATACAAAGAAAAATAGTGGCTTGATTAGAAAGCTTTATATTACTGAAGTAATTGACAAAGTGGCTGGTCAAAGTCTATAACTTCGGGACAATGGCGGCGCTGGGAATGGTGGCGGAGACGGCGAATGCGCGACTGTTGCAAGAGGTGCGTGCATGTATGACGACATGTCCATCATCTCCATCTTATTGACCGTCTTTTCATTGTTGTAGCATATTGACACCATCCGTAATCAGCTAACAGAGCTCCAAGACCAAGTAGATCGCTATGATACAGTCGCTGAGATGCTACTGGAACTGCCAAAGAAGCTCATGCACAAAGTTATGGTGCCATTGGGTAAACGGGCGATGGTTCCGGGTACAATCGTGCGTTCGAACGAGGTGCTCGCGCACTTGGGTGATGATTATTTCTCATGGCGCTCGACATCTCAGGCTATCGAGATTATTGAGCGCAAGAAAAAAGGTGATAGTGCTGTTTATAGAGTTCTTACGTGGAGCTAATTGAAGCCGTACTTGGTGCAGGTCTATACAAACAAATTGAGACGCAGGAGGAGGATTTGTGCGAGTACATTTCCAAGAAAATGGACGTGAGTAGCGTTGCACAATTGCAAAAGATGTACAAGAATGAAAACATTCGTGAGATCCAAGAGACGGAGGAGCAGAGTGAATTGGGAGTGGTGCCACGTGCTACGGAAGAAGGCATGGCCTGTGATATGTGCTGTACTTGGTACTTGGAGATGGAGGATGATTGGTGTTTTGTGCTCTTGTTTGTAGATATACAGGAGTACTTTGAGATAAAGGAAGAGGAGCGACTGAAGCAAGAGCAGGTATCGTGGAATTGGGACGATATGATGAAGCAGATGGAAAGCCTGGAAGCGCAAGAGGCTGTTGGAGACTGTTTAGATGGTGAGGAGGTAGTAAAGAAAGAGGATAATTCGAAGGAAGCACAGGCTGCTACGCTGAAGGCCAAGGGCAATGACGCATTTGCTCGACGACTTTTCCAGGCAGCAGCTCAGTATTATTCGCAGGCAATCGAGCTGGACCCGACCTCTTATGTGCGCATGAGTCGAGATACCTCAATGCACTTCGTGTTTGCGTACTAACTGACGTATTTTTGCTTATCATCTATTTTGTGTGCTATGTCTTCAGATTCTGTATGGCAACCGTGCTGCGGCATACCATCGCTTGAAGAAGTATAAGCTAGCACTTGAAGATTCTGACGTCGCCATCTCACTGCATGAGCCGTGGATCAAAGGACATTATCGTAAAGCTTGCGCTCTGGCAGCGTTGGAGATGTTTGAGGAAGCTGCTGAAGCATACGAGCGGGCCATCGAGTTGTGTCCCACCGATGACAAGCTAGAAGAGAAGGCAAAGCAAATGCGCAACAAGGCAAACGCCAAGACGAGTCGCAGTGAGCACAAGAGTGTTGCTCCAAAATCGAAATCTATGCCAGCCGTATCGATCGCGGAGCCTGTATCAGCGTCTTCACCGCCACTGACGCTATCGGCATCAATAGCTTCCTCATCTTCATTCCCCTCGGCATCGACAGCATTTTCTGGCAGTGTTAAGGAGCGCGAGATCAAGGAGAAGATGCCAACGCTCGTGTCTACTACACCCGTGACGACCCCAGAGCCCCGGTACTCCCGTTTCAATGGCACTAACTACACTGGTCAAAAAGTGACCTTAGAACCAGTTGGTGAAGCAGTACGTTCACATTGCATGACTTCCTTGTGATTGAGTCATTCTTCTTGACAGTCACCCGTTGTGTGGCATCTTTTTTTGAAAACTTGTAGCAACCCGTGAAGAGAGTGTCTCGTTTCAAAGCTGCAAGAGCGGCACGAGAAAAATCCAGCTGATCGACTCGATGCCACCATTCGATCTCACGATTCGCCAACTGCCGCTGGCCGAGTGCAAGATGCTACGCATGTACTGGTTAGATATTGACAGATATGACATTAAAGATTAACATTGACTGATGCACTGAATACACCAGGTCTTAGAAGGTTATGCCGTTAAGACTTTACAGTATATTTACCCTGGCTAGAGGTCTTCTATCACCCATCGCGCCATACTTACATTGGGCACTGCTTCTTCTACCAGTCGCCAGTCATTGCAGCGTCACTCTCACGAGCGTCGCGCTCTTTCCGCTTAGCCGCCGCAGCCAACGGCTTCAAGAACGAAGACTCAAAGAAGTCCACATACTTGTTCATGCTCGTGGTGGACTTGTCTGAATCAAGTTCTTCGTGTAACTGGCCCAGGGTGGGCACCTTAAACGGGTCAAATTTCTCCATACAGGCCACATCGATGGGTACACATACACGACCAGTCTTGGGATGCACAGCAAACGGACTCTTCAACAGGTGATTTCGTTGCTTAGACACGTTTGCATCTAGTCTTGGATATAGGTATGCCAGTACAATCTCCTGCAGACATGTGCGCAGTTCGGTCGCTGCGAAGCGCTTGTTGGCGTCACTGTTCGGCGCAGAACGCTTCAGGTTGCTACCGCTACGCGCGGCGTTGACATTCTTCTGCACCTGTTTCTCCACCACCTCCCTGAGCTCAAGCCACTTCTCAATCGGACTCGAACTGCAATTTGTAGCGCCCCATCGACGCGTCATGTTAACTCGGATATCCTCGTCAGGTACCATGGCCAGCAATTTGACCCAGTGTTTCTCCAAGCACATGATCCCCTGCCCCTTGTCCGCCAAAATCATGTCCTCAAACATTGGCTCCAGTATGCGGTAAGCCCGGCTATGAACCACATGCAAAACATGTCAGCGTCAACCGTCCTCATCAAGCATCTACAAAGCTACTCACTCGAGCGACGGATGCAGCGGTTCACGTAGCTTGACTTTACGAGTGGAGTTCTCATTGCCTTCCACAAGTGACAGATACCCCACCACTGCAGAACGTGCCTCGTTCTCGAGCTCACGTGCTCGTTCGTCTGCGACCCAGCAATGGATACCACGACGTCCTGAGTAGACCCAGAGCAAGTGTTCAAACCCAAAATCATCCCTCAATGCTGTATTCAGCACTTCGACTGCAGCGACCATAAATTGCCAGCATCGACTGCAGATAGCGGCACCCTCACAGCACGTTCGAACGTCGTCATAATCCGTCAGATCAATATCGAACACGAGCTCGCGCTGTTCAGGAGAGAAATGGTCGACGCTGACCTTTCCCTTGTCAGCAGGTGACACGGAGAAGACAGCACCGATATCGATTTTGAAAGGTAAAGTCTTGCTCATGCTTGTCTTGAGCTCCTCGGCATTGTGGAAGGCCTTGTACCGAATGTACGTGTCGTTCTCAAGCGTGTATGAAAGCTCACGTCGAAAGAGAAACTCCTCTCCTATACAGACACAGTCAGAGCTTTGTTACAGTTGCATAGTGTGCAATTACAAAGAAAGACAGACGTACCTTTGTCGTAACTTAGCCATTGAACTATTTGCTGGTATGGAAAGAGTCGATCTAACGATAATTTTAGACGTTAGAGACATGTTTTGAGAGTATTTATGGGACCATTCGACGCACAAGAGAGTCGTCGAGATGATAAAGTAGATAAAAGCTCAGAATATACCATAGTATAGCTGCAGGAGCTCCGCGGAGAAGTCCTCTTGAGGCATTGCGACACTAAATTAAAAGGATGCAAGTTATCAGAGATAAGCTTCTTTGATTGGCCAAAATAGAGGTCTCGTACACTTACCGGTATATTGTTTCTTATTTGGAACATGGATCGCAATCGGTATGTACCGACACCAGCAGTATTGTACCGATAGGCTGACTGGCTGGGAGCAGCTCAAGCAAGTCTTGGCATCCTGTCTCCATCCAGTACCGAACTTACTCCGTCGGAATCATGGGTAAGCTTCGCGGCTGCAACTTTCCTCTTTTGTCATCGCTTTGCTGTAGTCTGCCGTGGAGTTTTTCGTGGGATGGAGATGTGTTGCATGCGTCGAGCATCGGGTGGTGAGTCTTTGGGCTCCCCGTCTCGTCCGACCTCGGTCTCTCTGCTGTTTCCTCATTTGTGCAGCATTCGAGTCCGCGGGTTCTCTGTCCCGCAATTGTCCGCCATGATGCTGCTCCGATGCGTAGTAGTGGTCCAATGTATTCATTTCTCTAACGTTTTAGTTGTATTTTCCAGGTATCTCTCGCGATTCGCGCCACAAGCGCCGCGAAACTGGTGGCAAGCGTAAAGTGCACCGCAAAAAAAGGAAATTCGAGCTCGGGCGTCAGCCCGCTGCTACCAAACTCGGTGGCAAGCGTGTGCACACTGTGCGTGTGCGTGGTGGTCACTTCAAGTTCCGTGCTCTACATCTTGAGGCGGGTAACTTCTCGTGGGGTACGGAGGTTTGCGCTCGCAAGACGCGTATCCTCGATGTCGTGTACAACGCCTCGAACAATGAGTTGGTGCGTACCAAGACGCTCGTAAAGGGTGCTGTCGTGCTGGTAGACGCAACCCCGTTCCGTCAATGGTACGAGGCTCACTACGGTGTCAAGATTGGCGTCAAGAAGAATTCGGAGAAGGTCGAGGAGGAAGACGTCAAGAAGTCGCACCGTGTCTTGCGCAAGCTGGCCAACCGTCAGCGCACACGTGTACTTGACACAAAGATCGACGACCAAATCGCGTCTGGCCGTTTGCTGGCTGTTGTCTCGTCGCGTCCTGGTCAATCCGGTCGTGCTGATGGCTACATTCTGGAAGGCAAAGAGTTGGAATTCTACCAGCGTAAGCTCGCCACGAAGAAGTCGAAGAAGTAAATGAGCTGCTGAGGTTTTTTGAGTGGACGTTTACCACCAGAAATAAACAACGGAGTTGATTTCATCTAATCCATTAAGTGTCGTATTCCGATCGTGTTAGAAACATTTCTATCGGTCGATTTTTGGTCTGTCAAAAGACGAGCTTTTGCTGTTATTATGGTAAAACCATTTTTATAGGTTTAATCCATGGGACGGTCTCAGGTCAAGTATCGCACGACGCATGGACGCGGACGAGGAAGAGGAAGAGGCTATAGCGCAGATGGACGTACTGGATTTAGTAAGAGAACACAACCTTTTCACTTGAGAAATTTGGATTCGAATGCGTATCGCTTTGAGGAGCACGAGGCACAAGACGATGAACACGTGACAGATCAGCCGTCACAAAGCAGACGGACGCAATTCTTTGCCTCAGAACAACAATATAGAGAGACAATGGGATGCACAAGTGGTGAATATTTCCAGAGCCGTGTGATGAAGCAGTGGGAGGAAAAGGACGACGCTGCAGATGACAATAAAGCTGTTGAAATGCTGGTAAAAGGGAATTGTCACAAGTTGATACTAATGAGCTTGTTGATTTTATTAATGTGGTTTGTATGGTGCTATGAAGGACTTGAGCTGGATTGCTGCACAATTGGAGTTTGTACCTCCGGAAATCCGATACCGGATGAACCCGAAATATTGTGTACGTCTCTTGAGTGTCTGTCGATATCCGTGTACTTGATTTTCTTGTTTATTGTTGTGATAGACTGACTTACCGTTTGAGCCACAAGATGAAGATGATCGGGAATCGGATCACCACGTTGCTATGAAGGCTGCAACTCCTGCCACAGTTTTGTCAAAACGTGTGCAAGGGGATGAGGAGTTGGACGTTTTGCTCAATCTGAGTGTATCAACATCCAGTGAAGTCAAAGTAACTGCTTCACCGTCAGTTCCTTTGAGCATATCACCAGCTCCAACAAGGACTGCGGGCGAAAGTGAACAGCTTGAAGAATGGCTGGACGATGTGCTGGACATGTAACAGTCGCACATCTGCACCTTCATTAAAATTCTTACAGCATATCTGTCCTGCTCAAGATGGTGCGTGTTTTCATTCTGGTAAAGTAGATGACGTCCACAGCTTCTAGTCATAGTGTTTTGCATTTTCTAATCGGGACAGTCAACAAGGTCACGCCAGTTTTGACACTAACACTCTCTCCTTGAATATTGTTCGTATTGGATCTGCAATGTGTAGACCAGCCGGCAACTAAATTAGTAACGAGCTTTTTTCGAAGCAGCTCGTTGTGACAAAATTTCATTCTTAGCAATTATTGTGCCGACTAATACCCGTGGTGCCTTGACTCTCGAGAAACTCCACATACTGGAGTGAGCCAGCAAGTTGCAACTTCCAATTTTTACGCCATTGATTCAAAATCAGCGCATCCAAATACAAGAGTTGTTGCGCAGATACACCACCTCTTCCATCAAGCTGACCTTGTACGTGCTCCGAAATGGATGACGCTTGAGATTGACTAGCTGACGTTGCAGCATTCAGGTACATAGTCGCAAGATGTAGTGGGGTTACTTCATCTGCCTCGCCGGGCTTTTGTTGAAAATCCCATTCTCGAGCTTTGACCCAAATAGAGCATGCAGTAGCTTTATCACCCTTCCTCCAAAGCAACAGAACGAGGTTGAACTTGATAACGAGGCAATCAGGATATTGTTCCAGCCCATCGCTGAGGACCAAAAGACCAGCGTCGACACCAGAGTAGCATGTTATGACGACAGCTAAGTTGTTCAGTAATTGCAAGTGACATGCTGCAATTTCTTCGGAAATTGAGTCAGTATTTTGAGCACGTTGCATTACACTTTGGATCTCTGGCTGAACAATCAGCTTCAGGTACTCATAGCATTCGTCGACGCGTTCCAAGCAAAGCAAAGCATCAGCTTTGTAAAGATGGAGCAGAAGCGACGCCGCTTCAGCTTCAGCATTGTCTGACTCCATTGAATTGCTATCCTCGTACTGCAGCAAATACTGCTCGCATTTTCTAAGCGCCAACGACGGAAGTTTGCACTAAGTGGCCGAAGTCGCAGACAAGTTAGTCTCGTTTAAGCCTTTAACAAACCAAAAAATCGTGCCATACCTGAAGCAGCACGTAGACATAGTCCCGAGCGGCCTCCAAAGCGATACACGCAGATTGGTTAAGCTCTCCGGGACCAAGATACTTTTCAAAATATTTCTTCGACTCCAACCAACTGCCTAGACGTCATCAAGTTAGTTTCATCCTCGTAATTTTTGCGCATCATAAAATCATTCAGTTACCATTTTCCATTGCCGCTAAAGCAAGATGAAAATGTGTCTTCGATATATCTACACTTTTCAGCCGAGATGGAAACAAAGGCGCCATCCTAGCATCCTCAAAAAGTGATGCTGTTGCACTATAGGGACTCATGACGTCACCAGTTTGCTTGCGCTTGCTATCTTCAGATTGACCGCCTATACCTCTATGGAGATCCAAAACATACTCTAGCAGTTGCTGCTGCGCCTCAAAGTTGCCCATACGTTCCATCAAGAGCGCATAGTTGAACAGCGACCTTGAATGTGTGTAGTCAATTTTCAATGCACGTTGAATTTGCTCTGCACCTGCATAATAGTCCTGAGCTTGCAAACTCACCAACGCCTGGAGCGACAGACAAGCAAAGGGTTCATAATTTGCTCGAATGCACGTATCAAGCGCAGATACAGCATTAGCTATACGATTATTGTGGATCAACGCCACCGCGTGCCAATAGAAAAAGACTCCGTCCTCATCTGCTAAGCCGCCACATCTCTCCACAACGTTCCGAAAACACCGCAAGGCTTCACTACAATCCTGTTTCTCCACCATATTTACCATTCCAAGTAGAAATTGTGGCCACTTGACCTGATCCTGCAACGACTCGTGCTCCAAGCAGAAATCGCTACACAGTTTAAGCAGCTTTTCAGCCTCCACTAGCTTCCCCACTCGGTCGTACGACAGCCAGCAAATTACTAACAGTACACACAATTTGATCATACCAGC
The DNA here is from genome assembly GCA_011800735.1 of Peronospora destructor. Classification (NCBI taxonomy): domain Eukaryota; phylum Oomycota; class Peronosporomycetes; order Peronosporales; family Peronosporaceae; genus Peronospora; species Peronospora destructor. Next base: position 183,227 of record WBRY01000034.1, on the reverse strand, counting down.
TACTACATTGACCGCCTGTTCTAGTGACTCCAAAGCCTTCCAGAGCCTATGCAGTAGTCTCCTGTAGATGTTGCAAACTTCTCTACTATCTTCATGTTTCAGTGCCAATTCGGCGTCTTCAAAGCTGCCGATGACCGTAAATGCACTTGCCACTGCTGTCTCTAAGATAAACACGCGTTTCTGCCACTTGAGACTCGCTGCTTGTGCTAAAACGGGTCGATTATGGACAAGAAATCCCACAACTTGACTTGTCACGTGACAGATGCCAATTGCGATGGATTCTCGGGGTATTGTAACCCTTTCTGGGCACTGCAATTGCTTCTTGACGTCCTCTAAGCGATTGGTGAGGTCTTTTTCGCTTAGGTTTGAGACACGGGCGTCCGTAGCGTCACTAACGAGCTCGAGCAAAGTCGATGCGAGCTCCATTGATGACTATGACAAATATCTGTGAAACAGAATTGAATCAAACGAAACGTTGCTTACTTATTCAGTACGTGATCCTAACGGTAACGGTTCAGTTTTTGGCTAGATAATAGAGTGGCACTACTTGTGTCTGGTCGTTAAAGCTGCTTGGAATTCTTTGGGTAATCCAAGCCACTGCCATCCACGATAATGGTCTGAATACCAAGGCACGTATCGCGGATGCAAACCTTCTTCTTAAGCTGTTCCATTCGCACATACTGCATAAAGATCGGGCCGTAGTACGACGAAATTCCCATGAAAATGTGCCACCTGCATACACACGCAGTTAGATAAATGCTCAGCAGCAAGAGTCTCTGTCAAAATCTTACCAAGCATGGCCTTGCGGGTTTATAGGTAGGCCACGAAAAGTATGACAGTAGTGGTAGTCGATAAGCCAGAAGGCAAAGCCAACGAGACTCGACGTCACGTAGGACCTCGCAACGGCACGAGCTCTCGGGTCCTTCACCTCAGTGTAGTGCATGCATAGACGAGCGCATGTGAGGACAGCGAGGACGAAAAAAAATACTTGGAAGACCGTCGTGAACCGATAGATAGCGTGCACTATCGTAAAAGTGACGCCAATTATCGTCAAGAATGCGATCACGTAGTTGCTAGCGTTCTTGATAGGAATCTGCTCGATCTCGTTGTTGTATACGATGTAGATCCATGCCAAGATCGACCAGACCATGGGCGTCTCGTCACACTGCTGATACACGTGCTGCAGTGTACCGTGAAACAGGGCGGACCCGAAGCCTGTGACCATCACACCAATAAACTGCAGGTGGAAGCGGGGCTCGAAACCCATCTTGATACTGCGATAGAGGCCATAGAGTCCTAATATAACAAAGAGCAAGTTGCTAATGGTGTTCCAGAATTCGGCGATATAGTAGCTGTACTCGTAATTGAGCTCGCACCAGTCGATGGTGGAAGTAGGCGGCCCCCAGTAGCCTATAGGTGCAGAAATGTTCGCTACGCGCATACTGATGCGCTCGATCGAGGCCATCGCGGTGGAAGAATTATTGAGTAATGAGCAGAACTGACACCACTTCAAGTTCTCCAGTGATAAAAAAGACTAAATGCTAATGTAAAAATTAGCATTTAGTCTTTTTATAATTGGAGAAAGGTGATTTGATTGCGTAGTCCAAGAAAAACAGCTGCTCTGAATTTCATAAAAACGCATGCGTAGTTTTGACCATATTTCAAAGTACAAACTCTATTGTGTATTAGCTTGGCTGTGGGTCAAGAGCTTCAAGTACGACAGGACATACTCCTGCGCGAACACATCTGCTGGACATGTCTGTGCGCGCAAGCCTGCTGGCAGAAGCTTATCTGCCACTGGACAGGAGAACGATGGGAGCTTGGACGGCTCCAACGCTTCCTTGCAAACATGCAAGTAGAAGCGCATCAGGACTATCCAAGGTGGTCCAAGGAACAGCTCACTAGAAATCACCCAGACGAGGTGGCCGCATACGCCGCCGTGTGGAAACGCATATGGCACATCCTGAGCAGCATTTGCATCACCAGCTTGTGGATACAACGCAACCGAGTGACGTTCCAGCAAGAGGACGTGACCATCGCCGGTAGCGTTCATGAATTTCGGGAAACCAGCATGAGGCAACTTCGAGCCGTAGCGAAGCGAGAGTGCCGGCGAACCGACACGAAAATACAAGGAATCCGTCTGATGCTATGTCAACGTGCCATAGCCAGACAACCCCGAGAGCCGTCACCGCAGGTGACAAGCCCCGTAAAACCACCGGACTCGAATGAGGAACCGGCGTTGCTAAGCAGGCTTAGGATTTACCAGACATCCTGCAACCACTAACGGTTAAATAGACTCGTCTGCCCCTCTCTCTAAACTCTATTGTGTATACTCGTGTACACTTTTGAATGTGTTACGTTTAACCGCTTATAGGACGACAGGACTGGCGTACCAACACCATTCACAGCATGTCGCAGTAAGGTATTTACAACAGTTTCGACTCGTTATCCTCCACGATAATGGTCTGAATACCAAGGCACGTATCGCGGATGCAAACCTTCTTCTTAAGCTGTTCCATTCGCACATACTGCATAAAGATCGGGCCGTAGTACGACGAAATTCCCATGAAAATGTGCCACCTGCATACACACGCAGTTAGATAAATGCTCAGCAGCAAGAGTCTCTGTCAAAATCTTACCAAGCATGGCCTTGCGGGTTTATAGGTAGGCCACGAAAAGTATGACAGTAGTGGTAGTCGATAAGCCAGAAGGCAAAGCCAACGAGACTCGACGTCACGTAGGACCTCGCAACGGCACGAGCTCTCGGGTCCTTCACCTCAGTGTAGTGCATGCATAGACGAGCGCATGTGAGGACAGCGAGGACGAAAAAAAATACTTGGAAGACCGTCGTGAACCGATAGATAGCGTGCACTATCGTAAAAGTGACGCCAATTATCGTCAAGAATGCGATCACGTAGTTGCTAGCGTTCTTGATAGGAATCTGCTCGATCTCGTTGTTGTATACGATGTAGATCCATGCCAAGATCGACCAGACCATGGGCGTCTCGTCACACTGCTGATACACGTGCTGCAGTGTACCGTGAAACAGGGCGGACCCGAAGCCTGTGACCATCACACCAATAAACTGCAGGTGGAAGCGGGGCTCGAAACCCATCTTGATACTGCGATAGAGGCCATAGAGTCCTAATATAACAAAGAGCAAGTTGCTAATGGTGTTCCAGAATTCGGCGATATAGTAGCTGTACTCGTAATTGAGCTCGCACCAGTCGATGGTGGAAGTAGGCGGCCCCCAGTAGCCTATAGGTGCAGAAATGTTCGCTACGCGCATACTGATGCGCTCCATTGGATATTGAGTCTGAACCTTCGCGTGATCGGGATCAAATAAGCAAATGTGAGGCGACGAATAAGCGCAATCATCAATACCAGTTGCATAAAACCGAAGAGCAAGCCTGCGACACGCGGTGTCGGAGAGATTGTGTGATACCGCAAAGCTAATCCTCAGTCAAAAGGAAGTCGTTTTGTCTGCTTCTACGCCGAAATGTAGCGCAATGTTTTTAATATAAGCTCGGTGCCCGTTCTTCTCCTCTTCAAATCGGCCGAGCACTCCATGCCTGCGGTAGCAAGACCATTAACAGGGCAACTCCTTCTAGTCAATTTCTGTCTCGTCTTGCAGTAAAGATTTTCATTTGAGCAAGTTCGTCTTGGCTTACAATGTGTTACATGTGGTTCCACCATTTTCCACATCTGACCTGCATTTGATTGGCTAACTTCTTTTAGTGCGCCCACTCAAAGAAATCCGTTATTTCAAATCAATACTATTCGTTCACAAACATAGCGCTCAGTAAACCGATGGAAATGATGGCAGCGGCCACAGCAGCAGGCGTCGGTGGTTTCCTATCGACGAGCATCTTGCATCCTCTGGATACGCTTAAGACGCGCATCCAGTCGGGAACTTCGCTGCTTCCAGAGGACAGCAACGCCACGCTCACAAAGAAATATAACCATATGACGCTTATCAAGTTGTTGTACCAGGGCATCCAGTACAAAGCAGCCGAGTCCTCGACTTCCAAGTTCATGTACTTTTACGTATACACAATGTTGGCTCAGATGGTTGCACCTAAAGATGGAAAACCCATTGGGACGCTCACAGACCTTGGCATTGGCTACCTGAGCGAGCTGTGTCATCTACCAGTCACGATTCCCATGGAGCTCGTAGGTACAAGGATGCAGACTGGCTCCGAGTCTGGTAGTATTCTGCGGATCCTCCGCTTAATTATCAAGGAAAGCGGCGTCGGAGGACTCTACAAGGGACTAGGGGCCTACTTTGTGCTGTGTCTGCAGCCGGCGATCCAGTACACGGTATTTGAACGACTCAAGAACTTGTATCTGCGCAAGTTTAAGCAAGCGTCACAGGCTCTTGGCGCGTTGGAGGTGAGAGCAGGTGTTGAGTCGAGAGTATGGCTTGTCATCTTGACCTTATGGTTCACTATGTTGATATTGCATTAGATCTTCGTGCTGGGAGCTATTGCGCGATCCATTGCGACTATTATTCTGTTCCCATACATTCGCGCTAAGGTGCTGATGCAAGCTAAGCCGAAACAAAATGATGCGGGAGACCTGGTAAAAGGACAAGACATCAGCACTGAGCCCAAAACGACCATCGCGTCAACGTTGCAACGCGTATACACTGAGGAGGGCCCGCTTGCACTCTACCGCGGCCTCGGACCGGAGCTCACGAGGGTGCGTTGCCGTTGTTGGCTGATTACATTACGCTAGAGTAAATGCTGATTTGCTTACTTTGCTATGCAGGGGGCTCTCTCTTCCGCGTTAATGCTCATGTTCAAGGAAAAGGTCCAAAAGTACATCATGGTGCTCATGATGGTAGCCAGCTCGGCGTAGACGACGAGAAATAATGAAAATCCTCTGTGTCCATCGACGTCTGCGAAAAGGCGATTCAGCTCACGAAATTGATTGCTTTTCGGTGTACGTCGGTTTATGGGCGGAAGTCAGTAACTCGACTCCAATAGTAATCCTTGTTGATATTAGCAACTATCTAATACTTACCCGCTAAAATGCGGCTTTTCCTCTTCGGTCCAGAATCGATCAAGGTGTCAAATTCGGCACCACGTCGTCGTACGATATCGTCGTCACGCTGCTTTGTGGCGCGTCGTGCAGTCTGCCTATGGGCGGCAGGTGCGCGTAAATAGCACCTCGTCCCTGCTCGAATGCTAATAAGAAAGTTTGGATCGGATATTCGTCTTCCAAATTAATAGTTTAAAGGCTGAAGAAGACGACGTTGATCCGTTGACTTCAAGTGCGTGTCAACTCCCTCATCTTTACATTTGTCCATTTTATGTGTCTTGAAAGTCAAACGCCGAGGCTCATTATAATATCAAGTATGCAAGGGTATACAACCTTTGATGGGTAAAGTTATCGAGTCGTTTCCGTGGAATTCCCGGCCCGTTTCTGGTCTCACAACCCTACAACGACAGGACAACCGTAATATGCCTACCAGCCAGAATGTATGTAGCAGCACCAAAGGAGCGAGCGAGGAAGGCAGAGCCCAATAAGACAAATAGCAGCTGGAACAAAGGACAAGTTTACCACATCTAAAGGACACAACCTATTCGCAGAACAACTGAACGCTTTGAATCAAGTTCTTCTTTACCTACGACGACGACCCAGTAGCAAAGCAATTTGCCCGTAAGAAAGGGGGAAAGGCGCACCGTCTCGGACTTTCAAAAGCTCACAAAACAACAGCAGCATCAGTTTGGCAGCTTCAAATACTTCTCGCGTGTCCTTGTCTACAGGTTAAAAAGCATTCAACACCATGTGCTGGTGGTGCTGCATGCGCGTGTTGGAAAAGTGTTTGCCCCGGAACGACATTGTACGGGAACTGGCGCCATATCTGCAGCATGTGCATCAGGACGACGCACTGGACGATGAGGCACGGAGAGGTGGCGATACGGGTGGCCCTTGGGTCCGTACGCAGTCCCCAAGAGGGATCGACAAGGACTCGGCTACGTCTAGTGACTCACTGCGTCATGTGAATGTCAATTGCCCGCTCCGTCACAGTCTCGACTGTGAACTGAGTCTCCCGTCCACTACCACGACAAATCAAAGCAGACCACTTGTTAAAATGTGTGTGAGAAAGCCAGAATGTGGCACTAATCAGGATGGTGGCAATTGCCAGGACTATACAAGTGCTACATGCCAGAAAGAACAGAACATTTCAGCCGAGATCTCAGCCCCACAGGATGGACTTTGTTCCATGACGTCACAGGGAGGTTCGCAGACTCAAAGCCAGGAGAGAGAGATCCCGACGCTGCTTCGTCTTACGAGAATGGAAGCAGAAAGTGGAAGCAGCAGCACACATAGCAGAGACTTGTCGGGGTCGGAGTATTCTGGAGCAGGTTTGAACGGTACGATGATTGGAAAGAAGAGCTCGGTGACGAAAATTAAGACAGACTTGGGAGACCTTACTCCTGTGAGATGGGAAAAGGTAGTGATAGTGCAGGTATCGGTGCAGGGATTCCGAGAGATGTTTAGTCAGGCCAAGGATTTGATGGAGGACGCAAAGCTATTGTATGAACACACGGTGCTGTCTCGGTTAGCGTCGGAATATGGAGGACAAGAGATTCTAAGCCATTCTAGATCGGGGCTTTTTGTAATTGCTTTTGCTTCGGAGTTTCACGCTGCCAAATGGTGTCTGTCGCTGCAGCTCAGTCTTGTGTACGCTGCATGGAACGATAAGTTACTGAAGCAGTTTGACGATATGAAGGAAGTATCCGTGACGACAAATGGGAAAACAAAGAAGAACATGTTGCTCTACCGAGGTTTCCGTGTTCGGATGGTCATTCACACAGCAGATCCTGATGTAACTCCGGAGCTGTCGCTGTGCGAAGCTGTTAAATGGACAAAGACGGTTAGCGAGTATGCACATGGTGGTCAAATCGTCTTAAGTGACAGCGTGTGGGATCGATTAAAGGAACAACTTGTCCAGTTGGGCAACCCTGTGGTGGAGGACCTGGGCTGCCACGCTGTTCTGGGTGACGAAGTGCTGCTTATGCTCTTACTACCGCGGGATTTGGAATTGAGACGCTTCCCGAGTTTGAAGAGCCCACAACAGCTATCACTTGGTATGCGAGATGCTCCAGCTGCACAGAAGCCGGTGACTATGGTGTTCACGTTCATTGAAGGTGCTCGACCGTTGGTTCGATGTCACGCAGAAGAGCTTGCTGATCGGATCAAGACATTGTGTATGGTTGCTCGTGAGTTATTGAGAAAACACAATGGCTACGAGTGCCAGGAGTTACAGGGAGATTTCATGCTGGCATTCTTTACGCCTGCGAGTGCCATATTGTGGTGCAGCGAGTTCCAAATACGTATCCGACAAAAATTTTGCGAGTGGGATCTTGAGAACGAGAATCAGGAGTTGCGGTTTTCGATGTCGATAGGCATTGAAACTGGTGTTCCGGCTAGTGTAAGCCCGCACAAAACGAGCGGGCGCGCCGATTACTTTGGCAACATTGTGAATCAGACAGCACGTATCGCCAAGGCAGCACATGGCGGCCAGGTGCTAATTGGTGGTGATGCTTGGACTGCTTTTTGTGATGCTCAAGCTGTATGCTCTAGCCAGCAGATTATTAAGAGAGCCGATAAGATAAAGGACATACCCGGCTCTTCAATTTTACAGTTCAAGTTTCACGGATACTATAGTTTCAAGGGTATCTCGAAACCGATTGGCCTCATCGAAGCGATCCCCATTGACGCGCAATCTCCGAAGTTGAGCGTGGAGCTTGCGACTTTTGTGCGTGGTCACGTTCCGAAGGGCAAAATGATTGAAGACGCTGCGCTTGCCAATCAAGTGAAGACGTCCGTGCCAGATGTTCCGACGGAGTTGGTTCGGCTTAGTCACGGTGGCGAGCAACCCAATAACTCGATCCGTGAGACGGAGTTCGACTTTAGCCTATCATGGGGCGATAGCATATTTGTGTTCGAGGATATCGACGAGGAAGATGGAGAATTGGAAGGAGAGGGACACGGGCGCGGTCCGGCTAACCAAATGGTCTGCGGTAGTGTGGCTCTTGCAACGCGAAATAGCACCCTCAACCATTCTCAACTTATGACATTGCTTCGATTATCGGATGCGAAGAGCTCCATCACGCCGTCCCAGCCTAATTCCGCTACCCCTACGCGGACCGAAGACATGAATAGAGTATAATCACAAGGGACCTGCCTGTAGTTTGCTGCTCGCTTGTGATATCTTAGGGGGTACAGTATCGTGTCTTAGTCCTTTGTGTGTTTGCGCATCGAATTGCCTGCATAGTGAAGGAGGAGGGAGACTTGTTGCTATGACATGTTCAGTTGCATTTAAATGCGCTGCTAATAAATTAAGTGCATTGTTTTGGCTCGTTTGTCTACGCACATCGATAAGACGAAGAAGAGGCTTTACTGTGTCAGAGATGGTGAAGTTGGACGGACAAACTCGAGCCGAGAATGTGACTAAATACCGGCAATGCTCGTGCTGTCGCGATATCAGCGTATCGGCCAGCTCCTGATTTACGCCTGCCATTAAAACGATTGAGCCTTTCATACATGAAAGGCTCAATCGTTTTACTAGCAGATGTAATCTTTCGCTGCGTTTAGCGTCTCCATGGTTGCCATGATTGCAAGCGTTGGTGATCATGATCTACTTTTCGATTGGCCCGGTTTACAGTAAATGAGTGACAAATCGACAAATGCAAGAGTAGTGCTAGTGTCATATTCAATGCTCTCTCATTAATGTCTAAAACGCAACTACATCTGCGCCGAACTAAGGTCCAGTACAATACGAAAAACGGTAGCCTGAAGATGAGCAATGTTGTTTTCCCTGTGAAGATTGCCTCGTGCTTTTTGAGGGCATGTACCCAAGTTGCTCATTTGTTTTGCACGATGACAAGTCATCGTTAACAGTTTTACTATAGATTTACTTACCCTTGACGCGTAGAAGAACGCTGTATTTTGCAAGTTTCTACGGGTGCCTACAAAAATGACACCACCAGAAGGCACGGCTGACGTTACCGTGACGTTATAGTGATCTCGGATCTACAAGCAAAAAATGACTACCAATGTCCTATTGAAAGATGCATTGTAGCCGACGCGAGACAATCAAAATAGGCGCATCCACAACGGGGTCTTATCTCATCCCCTACCTCGCTCCTTTAGTGTGCTGAAAGACAAGATGCCGGTGCTGGTCTTCAATGGCAGCGATCACATCTGGGACAAGGAAGCGTGGGTCTAGTAGCTCCAAACGAGCGCCGAAATGATGAGTTCGTGAGGGACGAGAATTCTTAGAGAGGCGGGTAGTGAAAAAGAGAATTGGCTAGGGAAACGTTGACGGTTGAACTGGGCGGAGGCTATGTGCTCGGGTTCCATTCTTCTAGTAGATATTGTTGGTATGTGCTTATTCGGTCAAACCCATGTTCACCTCTCCGTTAAAGACGGCAGCAGCCGCCGCAAAGCGCTCCGCCTGCTGCTGCTGCAGCTCCGTCATGGCCATCAGGAAGGCCGGCTCCTGCTGGTACTTCATCATAGCAGCCTGGAGCACCTCGCGCGTGAGTCCATGCTTGGCATGGATCTCAGCCGACAGGTTGTCTGCGCGCTTGACATATCTCTGGTTGATGGCCTCTTCCTTGTTGTCTGGATTGAATTCCTTGACCTCAAGGCAGACTTCCTCCATTGCCACGTTGAGCGACTCCATGGTCTCTTGCATGATCTCAATGAACTTGGTGATCGTAAGCTCGGCGGGGACCTCCACATCACTGAAACCGCCTCCCGTCATGACACGGTAGAGCTCCTGCAGCTTGGCCACCGCATTGGCCACGTCCTTGTCATCGTCCTCTTCAAAATACTCGGTAGCAATCTTGACCTCTTCTTCCGTGGTCTGGAACTTTGCGTACACCTGTGACTCAATAGCCTTCATGGCTTCCTCGAACTGGCCCATAAGGTACGAAGCCAGCTGATCCTCGGGCAATGAACGCCCGCTTTGCGAAGATTCCTGACGGATCTTGGCCTCCAGCTTGGCCAGTTGCATCTAAGAGTACAAACCCCAACGACCAAAGTTCAGCATCTTCTTGTCGTCGAGATGTTCAGTATAACGAACGTACCACAACTTGTCCCATTTGCGTACAAATGGTCTCGAGAATGCTAAGCAGCTGTTCCTTATGCAAATTGGGCATTTCACGCACACCTATATCGTCCTGTTTGGTCTTCTTTGAGCCCTAATAAAGGGACAAATGACGTAAAATATCAATTGACGACCAAAATGACCGGAATGTCAATAATTTGACTGCAATAAATGGGGAAGTGGACGTACGGTAGAGCTTTTGTTGCGAGTGAGTGCTACAATCACAAGGGCAACCGCAGCGATGGCAGAGACACCAGCAATCACTAAAGGCTTGGACACTTGCACCATTATTGCAATGGGATGGTATTAAGAGGAGGGGAGAGGATGTTCTTGTTTGGATGGGTGGAGGCCAATGGAGGACTTTTTAAGAAAAAAGAGACCCGTTTGTAGCCACTTTTAGTCGCCGATTGTTATCGAGAATTTCACAATAATTACTCGTGGCCAACTATTTAGTGTCATTTATATCCATGCAACAATGACTGCAGATAGTGCATATTTGACATGATCTCGGTCGTCAAAATTATTCGCACAGGACGTAAGGAGCATTCCTGTTGTCATATTTTGACTTGCCGATAGGACCGCAAGTGAGGTGGGAAATTGAAGTGAGCGTTCTAAAAACATTCGGATAACAATCGTCAAAGGACGACAAACTTTGGGCTTATAACACACTGTGGTGATGGAATGTCTTGGCAAATGTCATAGCAGGTCCTCGCTTTGCTCGCATCTTCATGAGCTGTAAGCCACTTAAAAATATAGCTGAAACCAGCAGCTTACTTATATTTCTCTACTTGTAGAATACTATAACGATTATCCAAATTTTTTCATTTTTTCAAACCACTGTACAGCTTCTATGGAACTGTATCACGAAGACTCGTCAGTGTACTGGAAAGGACTATGGCACGGGCTCTTGCTAATGTGTCCTGTCGTTTTCTTCCTTTATCGCAAGTGGGCGGCAGCAGCTGAGAGATCAGTGGTACAGCAGCCAATGCTCGGGTGAGATAATACGGAATGGACAGCTTCGTGCTACACTAACTTTGTCCTTGTCTGCCTTGTGTATCATGTTTTTGTATGCAAACTTAACGTTACTTCACTGTCAGAGTGTACGTGTCGTTGATGCAGCTACTTACATTTCTATGTCTAGTAATGGTAATTTGTTATTGCAGGTCCTTCCTGAACGAACTATTTGCATTTGAGGTCGTCCTAGTTGCCGGTGCTGAGCTTAAGGCAGTGCGTGACCAGCTCAAAAGCGCCGAGGAGACGACGCCTGTGAATGACAAAAAGGTGCACGCGCTAAAAGAGCGTGTCGTGGACCTTGCTATTGTACTTCAGAAGAAACTGGAGACTATCACGCCGGTCGTGTCGTTTTTGTTAGAGGAAAGCGTGGGCATCATCAAGAACCATCACGTGTCGGGTGACGCAGAAGACGGGACCAAGAAGGACAAGTAACACGTCGCTACAATACGCGCATGTGATCTGTGAAAGTACGTTTGACACACTGACTTCGAAGGCCTATAGAATTGCGTTTGACAGTAAGCCTGGATTTTGCTTGTTGGTCCAGCAGAGTACAAGGCAGTACAATACTAATGAGAACAACAGTATCGGGATATTGCTGCGAAGAGGAAGTTATCAATGTCTTAATATCAAATGCAGTAAGACAACAACGATAGAGTAGAAGACGCAATTGCTTTCTTTGTATTGATTTCGCTCAGGGTCGACACCTACGCACCGTAGCGTCGCCCCGACGCTCTCCCCGAATTACTATCATTACAAATGAAAGAGGTCGACACCTCCGCACCGTAGCGCTTCAGTTCCACGCTTTCCTGCCTCTTTATGCGCTCCACAATCGTCCGTTGCTTGTTCAGAACAGAATTCACTGTCACTCAGGCTTCCATGTAGCTAGGCACGTATGCGCTTACTTCTTGATAGCGGTCTTAGCCAGGAAGTCCGTGTGCTCCTGGTACGGCGAAGGGCCAAATGTCTGCTGCTCCCAGAGGTCCGGGGTCAAGTAAGCGTACGTGGCACGCAGGGCGTAGAAGGTCGCCTTGACAAAGTTTCCCATGGTGCGCGTGTGACCACGGGCCGAGGTGTAGCAATCCTCAATACCCGCCATACCCAGAAGCTTCTTGGGCACAGGAGCGGCACAAAGGCCGGTACCACGAGGAGCCGGAATGAGACGAACACGGACGGAACCGCACTTGCCCGTCACCTTGTTGGGCACAGTGTGCGGGGCACCGACCATACGGCCCCAATAGCCGCGACGCACGGGCACGAGCGAGATCTTGGCCAGGATAATGGCACCGCGGATAGCCGTGGCAACCTCCTTGGCACACTTGACACCAAGGCCAATGTGACCGTTGCTGTCACCCACAGCCACGAAAGCTTTGAAGCGAGTACGTTGACCGGCCGTCGTCTGCTTCTGCACGGGCATAATCTTCATGACCTCATCCTTTAGTGACGATTCCAAAAAGTAGTTGACAATCTCGCACTCCTTAATAGGTAGTGAAAAGAGATAAATCTCCTCAAGCGAGCCAATCTTGCCTTCCTTCACCAGACGGCCAAGCTTGGTGACAGGGACCCATTCCTTGGACTCCTCGCGACCACGACCACGTCCACGCCCACGACCTCCACGACCTCCACGACCTCCACGACCTCCACGGCCAAATCCTCCACGTTCTCCAGCGAATGCAGGTGCAGGTGCTGCGTCAGCCATTTTTCTTGAGTAAGTTCTGCTTCTTTGGGGCGAAATGAACGAATACGTCGAGACTGCCAAGGTGCTCTAAGCGATGACCACTTCTCCTCCAGTCACTCTATGATGTAGTACGAAGGTCGCAGCAAGATTATGCCAGCAAAAAGTGGTGCGTAGACGCAAAGAGAATGATGGGTACCATCTTCAAACAACACACCAGTAGACAACGATCTCATCTGTGTTTAATATTCGTACGGATTCTACTTCATACTAAAGACATATACAATACAATCGCACATCTTATAACCTCTCGCATGTCATATTCTGACCATAACTATGTAAACGAAAGTCCCGATTGTACGGCTGACGGGGTTTATTAGAGAAAGGGGATTCCGCAGCAAACATGATGCTGGCGACGACATCGACCCAGCGCCTGCGCCGTCAGGCCGCCTCAATATTGCACGACCATCACCAGTTTCGGCATCTGCATTTCCTGCAGCAGGTATGCGCAACTTCTTGTTCTTTTATCTGCTTAAGGCACACTAGATATACCCAACAAATGATGTAAAAAGATGATCCTTATCTTTTTTGTGTCGTAGCCATTGCAGCGCAATGGCATGTGTGGTGTTCTACGTAATGTACATCAAAATCCATTGATGATGCGTCAAATGTTGCAGTCCACGCGTTCGCGGTCGTTTTGTACGTGAAGGAATTTGAACGGATTCTTGTTGATGCCGATTACGTACTGCCCATAACATTCATTCTTGTATGATCTAGTAGTGAGGAAGACAAGTGCAGATAAGCCATTGAGCTGGGCAACGTGGTTGCAGGAGAATATTCCAAAGGGTTTTGGACGGTTCTACCCAAAGAATGGAGGTGCTGGTGGTAAAGTTGGTGGACCACCGAAGAGTGCCCCCAAGACAGGCGAGAAAGGAGCGGGAGATGTAAAGAAACTGAGCTCCAAGACCGCAGAGGGAAAGGCTAAAGGCAGCAAAGGCTCATCGCGTGGCAGTGGTGGTCCAAGCGGTAAAGATGGCATGTACCTTCTCCCACTTGCCGTGGCTGGAATGTTCTTGGCCGAGTTGGCTTCTTTTGACAAGCCAATGCAAGAAATTACATACCAGGAATTTCGAAACTCTTTCTTGGAATCTGGACGCGTAAAAAAGCTCGTGGTGGTGAATAACAAGTACGTCAAGGTGTTTCTGAACGATACGGTCGGTAATTCATCGTCGTTAGGTTTGGGCTCGGTGCCTGGTGCTGGCAATGATTTTTCAGACTGGCAGGACCCCAATGCGAAGGGTCCGCATGAGTACGACTTTGCATCAGAGCCGGATCGCCAATCCGATGGCAGTCGTGGAGTAAACTTACCTAGAATGGGACCACGTGGTGGTGCTTCGGGTCATCCGAATTCCAGCCCTGTGTATTATTTTAACATCGGTAGTGTGGAGGGTTTTGAGCGACAGATTGAACATGCGCAGCACCAGATGGGAATTCGTCCTCATGACTACATTCCAGTACAGTACACTAACGAGATTAGCTTTGCAGCAGAGCTGATGAAGTTCTTGCCGACCATTTTGCTGATTGGTTTCCTGCTCATGACCATGCGTGGTGTGGGAAGTGGGGCTGGTGGCGGCGGCGGCCTTGGCAACATCTTCAAGGTTGGTAAGAGTCCAGCCAAGAAGATCGTCAAGGAGGACATAAAGATCTCGTTCAAGGATGTGGCCGGTGTGGACGAGGCCAAGAAGGAGATCATGGAGTTTGTGGAGTTTCTTCGCAACCAGAAGCGTTTTATGGACCTTGGTGCCAAGATTCCTAAGGGGGCACTGCTTGTTGGTCCGCCTGGTACGGGTAAGACGCTGCTGGCGAAGGCTACAGCTGGTGAAGCTAGTGTGCCATTCTTTAGCATTTCGGGATCGGATTTCATTGAGATGTTCGTAGGCGTGGGTCCGTCACGCGTGCGTGACCTGTTTAAGGAGGCTCGTGCGAACGCTCCGTGCATTGTGTTCATCGATGAAATAGATGCAGTGGCGCGTGCACGAAGCAAGGGTAACTTCTCAGGCGGCAATGACGAGCGCGAAAACACGCTTAACCAGCTGCTAGTTGAGATGGATGGTTTCAATTCGAGCGAAGGTGTGGTGGTGCTTGCTGGTACGAACCGCGCTGATATTCTTGACAAGGCCATTCTACGCCCAGGTCGTTTTGACAGACAAATTACTGTGGATGTCCCCGATATCAAGGGTCGTCGTGAAATTTTCAAGGTGCACCTTAAGGGGCTGACGCTGGACGGCGCCGTGGATGACTTTGCTCGCCGAATGGCTGCACTTACCCCCGGCTTTGCTGGAGCTGAGATTGCCAACATTTGCAACGAGGCCGCGATTGTGGCCGCACGACGAAATGGCAAAAGCATTTCGTTCAAGGATTTTGAACAAGCCACTGACCGCGTGATCGGTGGGCTTGAGACGAATCGCATCATGTTGCCGGAAGAGAAGAAGACGGTGGCGTACCACGAGGCTGGTCACGCTGTGGCTGGTTGGTTCCTAGAGCACGCTGATCCGTTGTTGAAGGTGACCATTGTTCCACGAGGAAAAGGTTCGCTCGGGTACGCGCAGTATCTCCCAAAGGAGGTCGCTTTGCACAGCAGTGAGGCCTTGACTGACATGATGTGCATGGCACTTGGTGGCCGCGCGTCGGAGCATGTGAATTTCGATGGCCGTATCACGACTGGCGCTTCTGATGACCTTCGTCGTGTAACTCAGATTGCCTACTCAATGGTTCAGTTGTACGGCATGAACGATCGCGTTGGACAGCTCTCCTTTCCAAAAGACGAGGGTGCATTCCCGGACAAGCTTTACAGTGACAAGACATCCGAGATTATGGACGAGGAGGTGCAGAAGATTGTCCACAACGCGTACGAGCGCACGAAGCAACTTCTGAAGGACAAGCAGTTGCAGCTACACAAGCTGGCTGAGGAGCTGCTGCAGAACGAGACCATTAACCACTCGGACATTGTGCGTGTGCTGGGACCCCGTCCGTTTGGCGGCAACAAGACATACACCGAGTTTGTGGAAGAGTCCTGGAAGGATGCTGACAAGTATGAAGCAGACAAGGCTAAGGCGATTGAGGCAGCTTCCACGGCAACGGCCGAGGCAAAGAACAGGGAGGAGACGACGCCGACTAGCGAGGACGACGACACTAAAGACGATAATACTAAGGACGACGACACTAAAGACGATAATACTAAGGACGACGACACTAAAGACGACAATACCAAGGACGACAAGAAGTAGTCATTGCTTCTGCATTTCGTTGACCATAAACGAAATGCAGAAAGCGACCTATCTACACGAAGCGCTGTCGCTTAGAATACTTATACTACTGAAGGCGCCGAGACATCACTTCAGCGTCGAAAGCTTCATTGGCCTTCAACTCCTCTCTCTCAATTCCTAGAACCTCCTTTTGAATCTAACATGCAAACGGCCTTGAGGTTTCTTACAATGTCGTTTCTTCTCTTGTGTGGCTTGACTGCTTTCGTCATAACATCGAATTCATCTTTACATCGAGTTGCGGTGCTGGAAACCGTTACGGAACGTAAAAGCACGCTCAAGATGCGACGACAAGTTGACTGTGCGGATCACCTCCCTAAGCGGCATGTGTGTCACGTCGATGTCGTTGATTGCACACAGCACGCTGCCTTTCTTAACAAGACCACTATTCTCAATGGTACTCTTCCTGCCATTATATTTCCGAACAAATCCGTCCACAACAGGTGCCCCTGCTTCGTCACGAGCTACTTGTAACACAAGGCCGCAGGGTCCCGGTGGTACAATGATGGTAATAAGTGGATTCGCCCGTTGTTTCCAATCTTCTTCTGTCACTGACTCATCATCGTTATTCATTGAGTTATCACATATTTCATCTTGACACGGGTATGAGTTCCAGGCCTGCTGATGACGCTGTTTTCTTTGTTCAGATGCATCGAATCCAGCACCTCCTTCTGGTTTTTCTTCCTCGTTACTTCCTGCCGAGGTATCACTACTCTCTGTTGGTGTCATACTGTTGTCTGCTACAATCCGTGAGCTCAAGAGATTAAATTTACTTCGTGGAGTCAGTGGCGGTTCTTGAAGTTTTGCTCGAAAGGCGTCCGCGTAAGCTTGTGCCTTACCGTATCGAGCACCATGTGCGTTATCACGTCCTTCATCATGCGTGTCATCGGACAGCGCGTAAGTCTCTCCACGGCTCAACAAGAGGGAAGTGTGTTCTGGATGCTGTAAGTGTTGGTATTTTGGTGGAAAGGCACCGTATTTACCCATGACAGCAGTCACACGACCTGCTTGGAGATTGCCGAAACGATCATAGCCTAAAGTATTCAGCCCTTGGTCCTCGGGGCTACCGCATGTACATAGGACTGCACCCATTGGAATTTCAAAATGTCGAGAAGGATCTCGGTTTAATTCTGTGGCTGGCTTTCCTGAGTTGGCTTGGAATGCTGTCGCAGAGATTACGGCAAGTTGGCAGGATTCTCTATGATCTTATAATGTGTACAGTGTTGGGTGGAATCTCGAGTTTTAATGCTGTTTTAAGCGCTTGTATTAAATATTTTGGCGAAGACGAGGATACCTCTTGTCTTACTTATTGAAGAGGATTACGGTAAGTTATCAAGTCGGTTTTGGTTGACTGGCAGTTACGTATTCCTCGAACTTTGTCCGGTGTGCCCGACACTGGAACGAAACTCTCGCTCCACCGAGTTGAAGTGTAGTTGAGAATGTGATGGCCAGCGAGTTCAGAGGACAAGTTTTCGTCGGACTTGTTCACGCTACAGGAACGCGCTTGCAGAAAAGACAGCTTAACTTTGTGATTTGCACAAAAAGAGGCAGTCCGTCAAAGCTCGAAGCACTGATTTTCTCAAGATTGAGCAACTTGTCTGCTTTTACGTCGTTTAAATTCGATTATAGGTTGTAAAATAACTCTACGAAAAAAAATTTATTTTTATTTTACCAAATTTTAAAAAAATCAATTTTAATTTTAAAAATAAAATATTTTAGATTTTTTTGAGTTAAGAAATGAATTTTTAAAATTTAAGAATATACCACCAATTGATGTGTCCATTTATACAAATGTAAAAAATAATAATGAATTATTTTATTATTAAATTCAATTTTTATTTTTAAAAAATAAATTATTTGCAAAAATAGCTCAATGGTAGGAGAGACTAGTGCGGCTCTGAATATAAGATAAACTTGGTCCGAGCGCAACGCTCGCGCAACATTCGTCTCAGATTGCTGGTTCAAGTCAATGGATGATCATTGCCGAGACAATCGTAGCAGTGAAGAAGAGAGCTGACAACGAGATTGATAAAAGCGAAAAGAGCAGCTACAAAGGCTGTGGTGGCTTGGTGTAGAAAGAACTTGATGGAGGCAATACGCACTAAAGTACGCCAAAAAGACATGGGGAACGGTAAATTGGAAACTATCTTATGAGCTTGATGATGCCAACCAACAGACGCAAGTCTTTGACAGATTGGGCATCAGCAATTTTGGAGTCCGTACGAAGCAAAAGACACCGAGCGTATATCAATAATAAATGTTGACGGTACAATTATTGTGACCTCTTCGACTACGTACAGATGCTAGACGTAATGTAGGGAAAGCCGCAGGCAGCAATGCTGGAACTGACGCAAAGCCGCTTTTCCCATCACGACGGCTTTTGGTCTCCTTGACTCTTGTGAAAGGTTTCACGCGAAGTTAAAGATATCGTTGATCGGGATCCCCGAGCAGGCTGGTGATACGCTGTTAGACTTGTTCCAGCAAGAAAAGTAGGAGATACCGACCGAGGAGCATCTTTTAACTTCCGTGATACGGAAAACATCGGTAAAGAAATACACGACATTCCTAAAGGTAGAGTTGCTGGGAAGGCTTATATTGCGATGCTCCGATCAATCCTCGCAAAGAGATGATCGCAAAGAAACGACGGCTACTTTCGAAGCACATTCACCTCGAAATTGGTCGGCGTAAGCGTAAACAATGCAATAACATATCGTGCCTTCCACAATGTCACAACTTACGCCGTCCGATTGATGTCGACATTCAATCAACGTGTTGTGGTATTCACTGGATTTTCCTTTCGTTTACCAGCTCGTAGTTGGTGCCACTGCTACCATGAGCGTAGAGGTAATCTCGCATTCTTGCAGCTTTCAGCTGACCAAAATTTGTTCTACCAAGTGATGCACGTTTTCCGGTACGTGCTATTGGCACCTCCATCGGTGACAAGAAGATCTAGCGTACACAACGAAACATACTCGACAGCCTTTGCAACAACTCAAAAGAAGTGATATCATGGTATTTGTATCGTTAGCCCACTTGTAGCTTTTCCTCTCGCGAAGAAACTAAATGTGCTCTAGGAAAACTACGAAAATGGAAATTTGCACGAGCAAAACAGCTTCTTGCGAAAGCAATTGAAGTTGACAACCCTGAAGGAGACTCAAGTCATCCGTATGCAATGGCGACTGCACATTAGCGGAGCGATCATAGGTTTTGTTGGGACTTGTGTCTGATTATTGTTACAGCTGTCATACTGTACTCTTCACAACCGCTGCAGCAAGCCTCAATGGCTTGAGGTAAGCAACTTGAATACCATCGTCCGCACTACTGATGGCAAGAATGACAAGCACAAATAGCTGCAAATGCCCAAGTTTCGTTCGGTCCATATTGCATAGGGCTGATTCATGTATTCATGTGGCATACGGATCGTCGTTCCAATGCAACGAAAAGAAGACGCCACGACTAGGTCTGTACTTACAAGACGCACGCAATGCACTCCTTGACGCGCTTAATGAAGTTAAAGGCACCCGTGTCGCGAGGCTAACATCAAGAACGTCCCGCGTCAGTAACACCTACCTAGAATTGTCGAGTACCACTTAACATACCTCATTGAATCCGCTGTCTTTGCGTGTCTGCATAACCTGTATAAACTCCTTTGTGGATAAATGTCCATCACCTTTACACCAGGTAAGCAACACCACAGTTGGATGAACAATGCATAGAATGATAAAACAATGACTGGGGGGCTTCTACCGTTAAGGTCGAACAGAGCAAAGAGGATGTCGATTTGCAGAGGGGTCACCAGCTTGGTGTGTTTAATTCCGCAAACCGCTGCCTTTGTAGCACGCTGGAATTGCGCTGCACACAATATTTAGTAAATTGCCTGCGAACTCGATTGCAAAACTGCGTACCTTTGTTTACACCATGCGCTTGCATTACAAGCTCCATGGCCACCTCCAGCTCATCCAGGTGTTCGAGAAAAACATTAAAATCCATGAACTCTTGCTCCGTAACGTGGCCCTTCATATACGAGATAAAGACGTTAGCTTGGATTGAGCTTAGTAGTGCACATACAATGGCCAACGAACCTTTAGTTCTTGCAGCTTATCCACACGCTCAACCCACATTTCAATGTGACGCTTTGAGAGTCAAATAACGAATGACGCACGGAACTGTTAGCTTTCCGTACTTATTTCCTCAACATCAAACACCGCCGACATCAAACCTGGTCAGCGTGTGACACTAAGAACATGCCAAACTCCCGTGGTGAAAGAATCCTGTCACCATCCACATCAAACTGCTCGAAGTAAACAAACGTTAAGGAGAACTACAGCACAACCGCTATTTATCGAAAGAATTCAGTGACAGGCACAAGAGATGAAAAGGATATCTGAATGCGCATAATCTCTTGCTTCAAATTGCGACGAAACGCGCAAAATTTGTCGTACGACAGTGACTTCGTGGCCAGCTCGCCGAACAGGTGTTTGAATATAGGTATCTCGTCATGCAGCGAACGGTCTTGACGCCCCGCTGGCGTACGCAATCGCATCAAGTTGATAATCTACAATTGGACACGCACAAAAATACCTCAACAACCTTTAGAACCACTACTTTCAGTCATAAAAACCACTTTCCAACCTGTTTAAATTCGCGATGGTCCAGCTGTCCATTTTCGTCCGTGTCAAACATCTTAAACGCCAGCTCAAACTGCCGCTCCGGGACTGATACAACAAGTCAACATTGTAACATATTCAAGAAATCACAAGATATTGGCACGATCCCTCGATCAACTTACTTGCAAGCAGCGTGCAAAAGAAGCTGTACTCGGCGTATGAGATAAGTCCATCACCGTCTGCATCCACCAAATCAAAGAATGTCTTGGCACGCGGCGGACCTCCATGCAGCACGATAAATTGGTCAAACTCGGCGTTGGTGATCTGCAACGCCCTCAGTGTTTTGACGTGTGTCTCACTGTCTACGTGCTGTTCGTCACGGAATGCCAACAGCTCATTCACCTCTGCCCGGGTGACGTTATCCTTGTCGATCAAAAGCTTTTGCACACGTCGAAGATATTCATCCGCCACCTCTTTTGAATTCTTGTCACCCCTTGCTTTGAGGTTAAACTTTGGATTTTTGGATGACAAGGGGGCACCGTGACGATACGTGTAGGGCGTCACAGCCCGTGCCAAGTCGTCACGGGTCATAAAAAATTGCTCATCAATTTCTACACTGGAAAAATACTCGAAAACACGTTCGGGCGAACTAAATTTTCGCAAACGGTTTTCGTAATTGCCCACGGTGCGTTCCGAAAACGTTGGTTTGTCAAAGGGGACGGATTCTAAGCGGACAGTGGGGTCTGTGAAGGTCAAGGTGAAGCTGCTGGCAGCAGCACAAACTGCTACCGCATGTGAGGAGCGTAGGGAACGCAGCAACATGCGGGACATTTGAGCTCGATCCGAAGTATCCGAGCGATCGTCGAATTGTCGTTTCGAGCAGGTATTGAAAAGTACTAATTGTGACAGGAATTTTGTCAAATCAAAGGTGACGATAAGACTGGGTTTTTCAGGATACATTGGGATTTTCAAAATACGATTGGAATTTTAGAATTGCGCGAGAGAAAAAGTCAATGCCTTGTGCTGGGTTACTGTGAATTTAGAGCCCGACGCGAACAAGCAGCTCGGAGGTTGTAACGAGTTGATGGCCGACTTAGTTTACTAAAAACTCCTCAGTCAATGTCCATGTCCACGGGCTCCTCATTGTCAGAAGATAATTCTTCAAATCGGACACTGCGGTCCTCATCACTCTCCGACAATGATGCAGTGTCAATCTCCCTGTCCTCCACGAGATCAACACGTGGATGAGGTGACAACGGTATAGACTTGGACGGGTTAAAAACCACCATGACTCGACACGAATCATCGTTCGGGATTTCCATCGACTGCCCCATAACCTCTTGATGCATCATCTTCCAGTTCTGAGCTGCATCTGGCGTCGTAAATTGCAATGACCTCTTACTGCTCGATACTGGAACAATCGCTTTGTTCGCTCGCCAAGTGCTTCGAGGTGTAACAGCCTCTTCGTCTGTCATGTCCAAGTCCACATCACTATTGGGTGACTCAGTAGGCGAAGAGACCCGCATCCTCTTCAAGCCGTCCAGGACCACACGTCGCTCTGGACGCGACCTCGGATACCGATGTGTGTCTTCATCATTCTCACTGTCGTGGTCGCGGGACCTCTTTAATGGGGTCGCTGTAATGCCTCGAGAACGACCAATACTGCGTTGACGCAAAGCTTCCTGACTGCGTTCGAACAAATAACCAGCCTCGGTGTTAAGACCATAGGTGCACAGACCACCTTTCTGAGAACTTCTCATTTCTCAAATTATTTTGAACCGAGACACTTGCAGATAATTGAGTTATGACAACCGAAAGTAAAAATACGGGACATCTGTTGAAAGTGAAAGGATGGGCGACGTCTCCGTGTCATGGCGTAGTATCCTAAAACATGTCATAATCAGAAGGGTCTGCCCTTTTGTCTCGTTTCGTTCAAGCGCGTGTCATAGTAAAGCCAAGTATGCCAGCACTCGTCGAGACATCTTCTCGAACAATCGCGAAGAACCTGTCCACTATTATTAAAAACCTCTAAAACAACCTAAACCTATCCGTTTTCTACTTAAAATAAAAAAGTCGAAACCAAATGAAGGATCAAATACTACCTCTAGCAGCTCCCGTCTCTGCCTTGCAGCCATGGCGTGAACGTCTCCTAGCTTCCAAGATGTTTATGCGATATGATTATGCTTGGTACGTGTCTCGCTTTTGTTTTATTTATATGTTTTTTTCTCTTTTTCATGTCACTAACGTCTTGAAACCCAATAGGAAAGAAGGTGAATTTCAGAAAATAGAACATCGGATTACCGGCATTGGTTGTCGTCTTTTGTACCTCCACGCAACATGGATAGAGACATATAACTATATCAAATACTCAAATGGGGTCTTACCACCACGAGTCAAGGTGTTCATTGAGTTTAATGGTTTTCCCGAGTTTCAGAAGAGACTTTTCAAAGCTTGCGAACTAATGGAGTACGAAACGGTGGGCGATCCATTGGCTGCAGACTTGGTGTTTGTATACGTGGCTCCCCCTAGAGAGCAATGCAATGACGCGAGTCAATACAAGACTTTTCAGAATGTCGCAGAGCATTCAAAGAATCGAGAACCAAATGAGATGCCCATGTTTTGTTTCTTAATGGGTAATGCAGATTTCCTCCCACTTCCTAAGACAGAAGAGGACGCACACATGAGAAGTCTCAGTGACTTTGCCATCTCCCAAGAGTTTGCTCCTATTGCCCGTGAGGCAAATTACGGATCAGTAGCACAATTTGCAGTCGAGTTTGTGCCCAAGAGTGCAGATAATTTGAGTAAAGAGTTCAAGGAAGATAAAGCGTGGAAGTTGGATTCGTTGATGAGCAGATTTGGATGTGTCGGCCAAAACCTCATGCACTACACCGAGAAGTGGGAGTTTTATGCTCCATGTGAGAGTGTTTTCTGCCATGAAGAAGACGATCCAAACGGAGTGACACATCCCAGTGAGGACGATACTATCTTCTGGTTTAAGGAGACGAAAGGCAAGACGTGTGATCAATGCCATACACCACGTGAGAAGCTGTCAAGGTGTGCGAGATGCCGTGATGCCGCGTATTGCTCGCGGGATTGTCAGAAAACGGCATGGAGTTTGCATAAACGACTGTGTTGCAAAACGCCTGACCAGATCAGCGCAAAGTAGTGAATCGTAACGTAGTAAAGATATTTCACACGGTTTGAATAGAGTCCTCTTACGAAACGGATACCACGAAATGGATGTCTACCGACGTCAAGCGCAGCTATAAAAGCTTCGTATGGATTTCCTCACCCCGATCCCGCTTTCGTGCAAGAATCAAAGTCAACTGTTGTGAAGGCAGTCACATTTTCAGTCATTATGAGTCAGTCAATCAGTCAGTCACACATGAAGGTTCACTTGGCTTAGAGTTTTTTGGAAATCTTGTCATGCTCCTTGATGGAGGCAAAGTGTTTTTGCCAGGCTGAGCCAAACTGTTTTGAGATGTTTGTGCAGTATAAAAATACTACACAAGCAAAGACACACCAAAATGGTTCAGCTGGAGTTTTGGCTGCTGCACGTTGCCGCTTCTGTTACATGGAGAGCGAGATTGATGTTCCAGTTCTCCTGTTTTACGCAATTGAGCTGTTGGAGCAACTCTTCGTACCGAGCCAGCTCACGTTGACGTTCTGCCTCGGTTTCGTGGATCTGTTTTTTGGCCAGTGTTTCTTGCTCATTGGCCGTCGCTAATGCAGTTAAGAGTTGTTTCTGACGTACCGACAACTCTTTAATCTCCTCTTCCTTGTGTGCAAGAGCTCTGTTTAAGGATGCAGCGTTCTTGGCAGGTGGTAAAAAAGACGGCGATCGCGATGAGTTACCAGCTTTTCTTCGTTGCCCTACGCGTTTATGCAGGCGCTCTTTTGAGCCGCCGATTTCAGCGTCAAGTGCATCAATGCTCCGTTGCTCGCAGCTATCTGAAAACAATAAATCATCTTCTGCTGAAGATACCTGCGACGACACCGTTGACGAGGATTGCTGCTGTACGAGTTGGACCACTTTGAATTTCAATGCTTCTTGTTGCTCCCTTGTTGCAGCCCTTAATCGGCTAATCTCGTGGATGTGTTGTTTCACAATGTTTTCTACTTGCACGTCTCGCTCCTCATGCATCCGTGTCTCAGCTGCAATAACCTGTTGAGCTACTGATTGTTCCATCTCCAATAATTGGCGCTCAAGCTCACCTTTCAGTACCTCATTGTCTTGCTTGAGCTCTTTGCAGAGGTCTTTCAACGCGTTTCGTTCCCGCACTAGCTCAGTAACTGATGCCTGCAGTTGCTGCGTTTCAGTCTGCCACCCTTCGACAGCTTTCTCACTTTTCCTGGCCCGTCTCAATGTGACCTGCTCTCGCTCCAGTATCGTATCAATGCGAGCCGATTGATAGTCCAGTTTACGTTTTAAACGCGCCATCGGCTGTTCATACTGCTTGCAAGCGGTCGCCACCAACGCGCGAGATTTCTTTTCCATCTTGACTTTCTGCTTGGCCAACGTCAATTTCATACGTTGCAACTCGCGTTCCAACTGATCCTTCTTCAATTCACCAGCTGTACACGCTACCTGTGTAGCTACCCGCTGTTTCGTCATTCGCGCGTCGAGCTCATCGCGAAATTGAGCCATTTGGTGCTGCATCGCGGCAGTGGCTTGGCGAAGCTGCTGCTCAGCTTGAAAAACTTGCTCTGCACATCTCTGTTCTGCTCGCTCCTCACGATTACGAGCTTCTTGTGTCCACTGCAATAGAGCTGTCTCCAATTCGACCGTCAGTTGTACCACCCTCCTAGTCAGGTCAGCCTTCTGCTGCTGGATAGCCACATTCTCAGCCTGCAGTCTCGAGACCTCTTCGGTGTTGCCCTTGTCGTTTTTACTCTTTTCGTTACTCTGCTGCAGCTGAACGACGAGTTGAGCCTTTTCACGTTCGAACTGATCCTTCTCTTTTTGTAGCATCGTCACTGCGTCTGCCCCACGCTTACTTGCAAGCTGAAGTCGTTCCTCAAGTGAGTGAATGACGCCGTCTTTAAACTTAATTACGTCTTTAGCCTGCATCATTGTCTCATCAAGCCGTACAGACAACGTGCGTAGCATTGCTTGATCTATTTCTGACGATTGAGCGTCACCATTATCAGTCAAAATTTGTTGTCTAGCCTGCAGCGCTCTGACTTCCTCTTGCAAACGGGCCACCTCGCGTCCAACGTCATCAAACTTAATATGGGAATTTCGTAGCTGAGGTCTAGCCGCGTGCTGCGCTGTCAGAGCTTCATGTAGCTGTTGCTCATATTCCGCAACCCGACAGGTCATGTTATGACTCAGTCGCGAAGCGTGTTTATTATTTTTCAGCTTATTTGCATTCTCAATAATTCGGTCCACACACTCGTCTTTTGTTACGATCACGTGCACCAAAGAGCATTCTGGGTCAACTTGAGCTGCGCCAATTCGGCTAAAGTTGGCCTGCAGGGTTAAGCGATGCCGTGCGTCACGCGGAATATGCTTCAATAACTCATCCGCCAAGGCGTCAGAAACTACTTCGTCCGATGAGATTGAATCAGAGGCAGCACTTTTCCTAGGTGAGCTCGTGGCAGCTTTAGCGAGTTCGTAAGCCCTGCGCAGTCGCATTGATACAACCGACTCCTTTTCGAAGTCTTCACTTCCACAGCTTGTGCTTGGGCTGCAGTGTGGTGACACGGTTTGGCTTTTTTCTTGTTGTGACGAGTATGTGAAAAACGATACTTCGTGCATAGAATCACTAGACGTGGTAGATCTGTTGGGCCACGATCCAAACAACGGTAACAATTGTTCAAACTTACTTTACAGAGAATGATAGCATAGGAAGATGTGTAGGTGCGCGTACTTACAACGGTGGTGAGGTAGGTGGCGACGGCATGACGAAAATGGGAGCAGTTGATCCGTCTGCTGGGAAAGCTTGATACGATGGAGCCCCAGTTGCGACACTGTCCTCGCGACAAAAGTCTGCTGTTTGATTCCCTGTTTTCTGTAATGATCGAGTTTTAGTTTCCAAAAACTGATTCGGATGGCTTCTCTCACCAAACGCCGACGAACTGTTTCTTGAGCTTAAGCGTTTGATTTCTTGTGCTTTGGACGCGTACAGAAGTAACTGGACTGCCTAGATTGCACACGGATAAAGATCCCATTAGACAACCCAGACAGAGTCATTTAGCTTATCAAATTGCGCCTACTTGCTGCTGGAATTGCGCTAGCGTTGGAATGGTGACAAGTAGATACGTCAAACTTTGTTGTCCTATAAACGATCCAAAACCTGCACTCAACACTTCATTTTTCAACAGTTGCGTCTTCAAAATGTTTTGCTGTCCATTCTCGTTTTGATACGTCAACTCTTCTCCGCGTGGTTCGTTAATAAAGCCTTCGTTTATATTCACAGCAAGAAGACGTCCTCGTCTTGCTTCCCCACTTGGCAATAGAGTCTCCACATGTAGAACAAATAGAAAGTCCTGATTCTCTGCATCCTTCATCCTCTCCAATGCTCTCGAGTACAAATGTTCTGCTTCAGTAGACGTCGACACCATCACCCCATGCTCTACATGAATTTCCTCAATGTTCTTTCCTATGTTAGTGATGACGCATGTCTTTGACCCTGAAAGGTTCGTAAGAATGTTATGTGCGCTGGTTTCGCTTCGCCTGATGCCCCAGCAGCTCAACCATACGTTGTACCGTTTTTTTTTCGTTACAGTCACCTCTAGATTGCTAAATATTCGACGTATTGCTAATGTAATAAGATCCGGTTCCCTCTTTTTGTTCATGGACTTCTCCTGGTCGCCATGACACGCGAACGACGTGTCTGAACGCGTTGTACCTGTGGCTATCAATGTAACAGCTTTGCCGTCAAGTATGGAGTCCAATGGATCCGTTAAACTTGTTTGAAACACGTGAAAATTGCTGTCGTCGACATCGAAAACCTGTTCGAAGGTCAGATTGGCCACGCCCGGAGACATCTCACCGTGCTCTACGCGG
This sequence comes from Peronospora destructor, assembly GCA_011800735.1. NCBI lineage: Eukaryota > Oomycota > Peronosporomycetes > Peronosporales > Peronosporaceae > Peronospora > Peronospora destructor. The sequence continues at coordinate 155,470 of WBRY01000034.1, read as the reverse complement.
ACGGTAGTAGTACTTGTGCGGCTAACTCCCACAGTAGAAGACAATGAAGCTTTATCTTGCAAACGGACAAACACGTGGACACGCTCCATGACGTGCCAAGAGACGCCAAAGGTCGACGGCGACCAGCGCTTATGGCTAACGATGTGTGCAATCAATCAAATAAAAACGTACAGGATTGAAATTAATTAGCGTTTTAATTTTTATTGGGAATGAATGGGAAATTAATTGCACCGTCACTACGACTTATTGCCGTGCTAAATCAGAGCTATTGGACAGACAATTCATGTAAAAAGTCGAAGTCTTGCAGACGGTTTCATTGCATGTCTTGGCTTTATTGCCTTATATCCGCCTAAACGTTTGCCGATATTCACCTTTTCTTTGCGGTCGCGTGTACAGCCTATATAGAAGTGGAGCTGTTTGTTACATGTCATAGTTGAACCTCAGGTGAATTCAACCTTTTAGTCAAATACATGTTCATGTTGCGCTTAGTGTATGTCCTTCCATTAGGTATAGTCCAAGTACGACATGAGTCTTGCAAGCATCTGAAATTGTGAAGCATGTCAAGACGAGGAATGTTGTCACGGAAAACTTGCTGTCAAAGGCTAGCAAGCCAAGGCAAGCAAATAGGAAGTGCGCATGAAACACCACATACACAGATTTGAGACGAAGTCGATGCAGATTTGTGGGCAGGAGAGTACCAGCAGCGATGAACAAAACACTTCAGTGTGCGATTGGTATCTTGACAATGCGTCAAATGTGCATGTGGCATCCGACTATACGCTATTTCATTGATTATGAAGTGTTCTCTGGAGAGAAACTAGCGGAAAGTGTGCGGGGAATTCAGATAAGATTTACTACGACGCCGATTGGCCATGACATCTTGTCAACAATGGGTCAAGGAACAGGATTTGAACGCTGTATGACGTCTTGTACGTTCCTGATAGTATCTCACACTCAAGCAGAAGAGCAAGGCATCACTGTGAAGTATTGCAGCCGCAGTGATGCACACGTGTCGGAAGGTGTAGCCATTCCGATCATTCTCGCGACTCGTCGAGCCGGCGATTATGGGACGGTACATTACTTACACCTACCATATGGTATCCCGGCGCGGTGGTTACGTGTCAGTTAGGAAACCACTCAAGAAAACGACCGGGCGAGCACAAGAGGCACAGGACAGGTAAGCTACAGGAGTAAAAAGGAGCTAACTGTGCATGCATAATATACTCACTTTGACTTTTGTCATCTACTTCTCAAGCAACATCCACTTCAGCAACTAACAACACGTCTATGAACTTTGAGAGAAGAATCAGAAGGTTCTCGAAGTCACGAGAGATCGCTGTGATACGTGTGCGGAAGGTCTTGCTGATATTCAACGATGGCATGAAAGGTTTGGCCATCTAAATCACAGTATGTAAAACTATGGCAGTTCGCGAGTTAGTCGACAAAAATTCGCTAAGCAAAGCAGACCTTTGTTGACTGTGAAGCCTGTCATGTTGGAAAAGAGCGAACACCTCTGCCCAAATTACATACCGTTTCTTGACTGAGTTTACTTTCGAGGCGTTCTTTGAGTAATTTTGCTAATTTACTGTTTCCAAGTACAGCACTAGTCCAAACGCCTACAAGGCAGTGATAGTAGATACTCTAGGCATATCCGCTGCACTCGAAGAACCCTTCACAAGTAAACTCAGCCAAGAAACGGTAAGTAACCTAGGCATGTCTGAACTACACAATCAAGAAGATTATATGCGATAGCGGAGGCGCAGTACACAAAACTTAGAATTGAATTCCTGACCCACATCTAGTTCACATTTGAGTCTGTACTTAGCTACTAGTACGCGGTCCGGCATTTCTTGCGTCGTCGGTTCTTTAAGCCACTTTGTAAGCAATTCATCTCACAAACCTCGCGATGCAGTTGTTGAACTTGAAAACTTCAGCGAAACTTTGGACAAAGCATAGGCGAGGCGAGAGGCTGAATGCGTTGCGGCGGATCAAGGGTTGTTATTATAATGATGAGGCGCTAGAGTGCATCGACATGAAAGTTTTGGTGACGATAGGCGTTGGCAATTCAGCAGCAATTACCTTGGCATCCAGTCGACGCATAACAGCAAGATACGGCACATTGAATTGAGGTGGCATTATGTGCGTGACCAGATCAGGACAAGATGCTGCTTCAGACATATTGTCGACCTTATGACAACTGTGAAAGCTCACTTATTTATCTCCGAGATATCAGGAATATCAAGTCATGTAAAAGTTATGTTAAATTGCCTCTAAATAATCGCTTTTTTCTGCTCGAAATGGGTGCGGCTACAAAAACGTACCCATTTCAGCTCACTTCATTCCGTAACTTGCCAAGCCAATCACAGTTCATTTGGTCGTAATGACGGACACGTATGTGATCATAGGTTCGCTACTCGCCGTGCTGGCCACTACCATGTTATTACTACGTGAGCCTAAGCCCAAACAGGACAAATTAGCTCAAGAAATGCTTCGTATTGGTCAACAAATGAAGATGTACAAGGAGGCGACTGAATCCGTCGCTATTTCCACCAAAACGCGACATCTCAGCGTCGACGAGAGCCCCGATTTTCCAGGAGGACGTGTAGCCATTCTCTTTGGGTCACAGACAGGAACAGCTGAAGGTTTTGCCGAAGTTTTGAAGAAGGAAGGACGTAAAGCTGGTTTCCAGACGCATGCGATTGATTTAGAAGATTACAATGCTGTAGAGAAGCTCAAGAACGAAAAGCTTGTAATTTTTATCATGGCTACATACGGCGAAGGCGATCCAACGGATAATGCAGTGGATTTTGTCAAGTTTTTAAAGGATAAAGAAGAAGTTTTGGGAGATGAGGCATTTAAACAGGTGGGTTACACGGTCTTTGGACTAGGGAATACGCAGTATGAACATTACAATGAGATAGGGAGAACTGTTGATAATTTGATGGAAAAACATGGTGCTCATCGAGTGTTTCATTATGGAGAAGGAGATGATGACGCGAGTTTAGATGAAGATTTTGATGAGTGGAAAGAACCACTGTGGAAAGCACTGAGGAAGCAGTTTATTGCTATTGAGGAGACTGAGAATCATAGTGAGGTAATAAAGGAAATACAAGGAAAGACGTTGTCGGCTCTAGAGTACGAGTATCAGGTGGTGGAGATCCGTGCGTCCGAGGCAAAAAGACTGGCAGATAAGACTAAAGAGGTCAAAATGAAGGCATCGACCAAACACTTTTTTACGGCTAAGAACGCCAAAGTCGTGGTAAATCGAGAACTGCGTCTGTCGACTCAAGGAGGCTCGACGGTGCATGTGGAGCTGGATTTGCGAGGAACGGGAGCAACGTATAAGACGGCGGATAATCTAGCAGTACTACCTGAGAATGAAACGAGTGTGGTGGAACGTCTCGCCACTCGGATGGACTGCGATTTGGAGCAGTGGGTGTTGCTTGAACCTGTGGATGAGGATCTGCACTGCGAGTTTCCATTCCCGTCACCGTGCACTATTGGCGAGATATTAAGCCGCTACCTAGCTATCAACAGCGCACCGCGCAAGGGCCCGCTGAAGCAGCTGGCTTTTTTTGCGTCGGACTTGGCGGAACGAGCTCATTTGGTGCGGTTGTCAGCAAAAGAGGGCAAGGAGGAATACCAGAAGTGGATCCTGGAAGACAAGCGCTCTTTTATCGACGTACTAGTGCACTTTCGTTCGGTGAAAGTATCCGTGCAGACTCTGCTCCACATTGTGCCATTCTTACTGCCGCGGTACTACACCATCTCGTCTTCTAGTCTCGTTAACCCGCAGCGTGTGCATGCTACGGTGAGCCTCATTGAAAGCAAGCAGAATGACGGTCGTGTGTTCCGGGGCGTGTGCTCAAACTATTTGAACAGACTGCAGCCTCTCGTGGCGCACATGGATGACAAGAAGAAGCGTGACAGCCGACCTGTTGACCAGGGTTTCAAGAAGCCGCGCGAGTGGCCCACCGCTCGCATCTTCATCCGTGCTTCAACCTTCCGTTTGCCAAAAAATCCGCTCACGCCCATCATTCTTATCGGACCGGGCACGGGTATTGCTCCCATGCGAGCCTTCCTGCAAGAGCGTGCTAGACAGCAAGAAGATGGTGTGACTGTGGGCAAGTCCATTATGTACTTTGGTTGCCGCCGCCGCGACGAGGATTTCATTTACAAGGACGAGCTAAATGGATTCCAGGAAAGTGGCGTGCTCAGTGAGCTGCACTTGGCGGTCTCGCGCGAGCAGAAGGAGAAGGTGTACGTGCAACACTTGCTGGCGCAGAATGGCCAGGCGACCTGGAAGCTTATTCGCGATGACAACGCCCACATCTATGTGTGTGGCGCCACTAGCATGGGCAACGATGTCAACAAGGTGCTGCACGAGATCATTGAGAAGTTCGGCGGCCAATCAAAGGACGAAGCGCAGGCAACGCTCAAGAAGCTCCAGGATGACCAACGTTATATCCAGGAACTTTGGGCATAGAAGAGTAATGCGTGAGGAAACGAAGATTGAGTAGAGATAGCCTAGCGGGTGAGAACACTTTGATTCGGGAGAGCGATGTAACCAGACAACCTACTGGATTGTGCCGGATGAGAAATAGCTGTGTGATAGTTAACAAGCATACTGTGATTTTACACGGGCTTTTGTTGCATTGTTCGTTTGCAGGCAGGCCCCTCTCGTGGTGGTGCCGGTTTACCAACTCCCTTGCAATCAGTGTTGCACACGCCTGTAGGGCTTTGCTCAAGTGCCCGTTGGCTTTGCCAATTATTCTGATGTGCTGCGCTTTCTTTGATAGGATCCAGTAATCTCATCAGACTTGCAAGTCAAATATGCCTAGAAGTGGTAAGTAGGCTATTCGGAGCAGGTTTTAAGGCCTGAACCAAAGTTGTTGAGAGAATTCGGCAGTAGATCCTTTGCAAAAGAACTTAAACAAACAGCCATGAGGTTGACGAGAAATTTGAGGTTCCCGTCTGTAAAGCGTAGAGCTCAAACAGGTCATGATCCATTGTAGACGCCATGATGTGAAGGATCACATTTTAACTCGAATGAACGATAAGGGCTTTCGAGTCTTGAGGCAAGATAGAGAGCGACATGACTTATATGCGTTCAAGTATAACCTTTGCCTTGCCGGCAGGTCGTTTGGGCTTTACCCTTACTAACAGACTGCTGTTCGTTTCTCGTATCAGTCAAAGACAATGGTGCAATACTACAGGCTCTATCTAAACAAGCAGAATGAGATACAATACCCATGTTGATAGAAGAGTGACGGGCTACACAATCTCAGCGTGAGGTAATCGTTACTAAGCGAAGATTGATTTGGCAGTACAAAATCTGATGTAATCCAACTGACATTCAGTTAGAAATCTTCTGTCGAGTTGGGTAGAGAACGATGTCGTCGCTGTTGCATTTGATGGACGATGACGACGAAAGCGACAGTGACTGGGTGCCAGAGTACGAAGGTGAGTCAGCTTCCTTGACCTTTGAGGACGAAGATGGCATGCCTGTCCTTTCGTCTCAAGAGCGTGCCAAACTCGACAAGGTTTTCAACGGAAAAGTGTATGCCCCGAAAGCTTTTCGACGTTCAGGATTCGAGAAGAAGCAGCAAGAGCAGATCGTACTCGAACGTATTGCCCACCAATTATGTGGCTACAATGAGGACGTGGTGACGGCCTCGCTAACACGCAAACAGCTCATGTTCCGCACATTGTGTCATCGGGAACAGGTTGGCGCGTCATCTAAGGCGCAGCTGATTAAGATGCAGGAGACCTTCATGCCCTTCCAGGAGAATAATCAATGTCGAGTGGTCGACTCAGTACGCGACCGACTTTACTGTGGTGGATTTAACAGCACAGGGTCAAGGTTTTTAACTGCTGGCCAACGTGGAAAGATCATGCTCTATGATACAATAGACTGGACCCACGCGGCATATTTGCCTGTACGGGATGTCAGTTGGACAGTCACGGATGCTAAATTTACCCCGAATGACAAGAATGTCATGTACTCCACTATCAACAGCAACGTTCGTATGGTGAGCACAGACTTTGATGAAAATGGAAAGGAGTACGTGTTCCCACTGGCACGCCTGACGACAGGAAGGGGCGACAGCCGTTCGATGCCGATGAGTCGGCTCGGGCGTTTTGGTGTGTGGTGCATTGATATCAATGCGTCAGGCACGGAATTTGTCGCTGGCACGTCGCAGAGTAGTGTTGTACTGATGGACATGGAGACCCAAGCACCCATGTGTCACGTTGTTGGCCACTACGATGATGTTAATGCTATTGCATTTGTGGACGGCTCTCTGCATACGAATGTTTTTGTGAGCGGATCAGATGACTCGCTGATTAAATTGTGGGACCGCCGTGTCTTGTCCGAGTCGAACCCGAAGCCCCAAGGTGTTTTTCCAGGCCACACTGACGGCACCACGCACATTTCGTCAAGAGATGATGGCTACTACTTTATTTCGAACTCAAAAGACCAGACTATCAAGCTCTGGGATATCCGGAAGTGCTTTTCATCGAATGATTATGAGGAATTGGCGCCTTTTCGCAGACCATACTCATGGGACTACCGCTATCAGGCGTATCCGGGATGCAACATGGTACCAGTAGAGCACCCACATGACAAGTCGGTGATGACATACCGTGGTCACATGGTCATCGAGACGCTTATTCGGTGTTACTTCTCGCCGCTCCAATCCACCGCGCAAAAGTACATTTACACGGGCTCAGCGGACGGTCGGGTGTACGTGTACGACAGTATCTCTGGTGACCTTGTAGAGATATTTGCAATGAAGCCTAGCGGACTTACCCGCGATGTGCGCTGGCATCCATTCGAGCCCACAATTGTATCTCCGGATTTCTATGGCAAGTTGTGCGTCTGGCAGCGTCAGGACAAAGAAGACAAACTGCCTGGAACTGAACGAGTGTACGACTGTAGGGAATACAGTTAACGGATGAATATCACGGGAGCAAATGAGTAAGTGAACTCTGGTCACTTTATCAAAATGGCTCCATGCAAGGATTAGAACAGTAAATTATAACTGGTCATTTCGATATGAGCGATACTAATGAGCCTACAGTCGCTTTAGAGCTGAAGCTAACCGACTTTGTCACCGACGAGCAGCCCAGCACTTTTCTGAAGCTCACGATGGGTCGCCGAATTCAAGACAAAACGATTGCAGAGGCCAAGCTCGTCTCGTTTTTATTCCAACTGCTGCAGTCGAGATGTGTAGCTTCCACCTCAACTTTTAGCTCTTTAAATGCCAAGTCCATCGTAAAGCGCGTACTATATGGGACTGGCTCACGTCGTGTCATTTTGCTGGAAGTGTCGGACATTGAAGTGGCTCAGAAACTGCGTGAATTGCTCCATGGACAGCCTTGTGAGCTGCTGGGACGACGTCCCATGTACGTCGAGTTTGCAATGCCAAGACAAGAGCAAGAGTGTCGTGATCGACTTCAAAGAGTGCACCATGTTCAACGCAATGCTGATTCTCCTGAACGACGAGTTCCCGGACTGAGATTTGAGACTGAGTTTATTACTAAAGCACACGAAGATGCGTGTCTTGCCTTCTTTGAGAGAGAAAATGGGGCTCATTGGGCTCATACCATCCGAGCAAGACAAGTGCAGCACTTTAGCTACACGTTTAACTATGATACGAAGAGATGTGACGCTGATGAGTCGATGAAAGAACCAATACCCAAGTATTGCAATCGATAATTGACAAGATAGAAGAATGCAGGATAATGGATGGCGACAAACCGGATCATATTACAGTGAACGAGTATCTACCGGGACAAGGAATTGCTTTTCACTTTGACACTCACTCGGCGTTTACGACCACCATTACCGACGCACTTTAGCAGCACTCGACACAGCCCATGGCCGAAAGTTGCTCAGTTCGTAGCAACGCTGCCGAGTGGTTCTGTGATCGCTGATATCGGCTGCGGAAATGGGAAATACATGAAGTGCGTAGATTCAACGCAGAGCTTTGTTATAGGCGGTGACCGTAGCTCACGTCTCGTGAATATCTGTCGAAACCGCGGACTTGAAACGATGGTGTGTGACGCATTAGCAGCTCCGTTGCGCTCAAACTCGTGTGATGCTGCGCTGTCAATCGCGGTGCTTCACCATCTCAGTACGCTCAGTCACCGACTAGCGGCTGTGAAGGAGCTGCTTCGTGTTTTGCGTGTGGGCGGGCGTGGAATCATTTACGCATGGGCGCATGAGCAGATGACAGGTTCTCGTCGCCGCTTTGAAGAAGGCCGGCAAGACTTCATGGTGCCTTGGAACTTGGACAAGCGTTTTGCACCTACCGCTGAAAAAAGCTTGACTGCCGCGAAATCTGAGCGCAGCGGAAAGACTGAAGATACTCACAAGGATCCCATCGATGTTGGAAATGTAATCATTGGCGATGACACCGACGGTAAGTCCTCTACGAAGGTGCAAAAACGCGTGGTGGTTCAACGGTATTGTCACATTTTCAAGCAAGGTGAACTGGAGAGCCTTGTAGAGCTGTCAGACATTGCCAAGATGGAAACAAGCTATTACGATGAGTCGAACTGGGCTGTGATTCTTCGACGTGTCCGTTGATCCAGATGGAAAACAGTGCCGGCATCGAAAGCAGGACTTGTGATTGAGATGTGTATTGGCTAGCAAGATGTAGTTATTTGGTCCCTGTCTGGTCGGTTCCACTTCATCGGCTTCAGAGCTAAGATGTAAGGCTGATCGCCACCGCGTTTGCTCTCGTATATATTCTGCATTGCTTTTGGTTTGCTGTCGACCATATTCCCACAGTACACAACCGTCCACCATGTTCACGACATCAACCAGCTCTGTGTGCGATTTAGGCAATTGCGCACTCGATATCTCCATTGCCTTCGTGAAATCTTGACTGTTGACTTGTTCCCATTGAGTGCCATCGGTGTGTCGGTGACCGGAACAAATTCAGCAGTTGTCTCTCTCTGTAATGCAATGCAAAACTTCGAGTCAAAGTGGCCTTATCCGAACACAATTCCTTCATTTCGTCACGAGTTCCATATTATTTTGCTGTGGAGTGATCACTAACAACAATTGGACGATACAATATGTTGTCACCCTGCTAGATCGTCCAACCACAAGCTAATGTCCTCTGTTGGAGACAACTCCGCTTCTAAGTTCTCTGTCCCGTCGCTAATGACTGCACGCTGCTTGGTCTTATTCTGGTAGGTTGGCTCCGGGTGACACCCCATTTACGTCAAGCCGCAAAGTTCATTTGCTGCTTCAGTAGCCGTCAAATAGCCTTTCGACGTACCTGGCTCCGTTTACGCTGTTACACAAACAAGCACCATTATCCGCTAGCTTCACATTTACTGCCAAAGTGCTGTTCTGTCGATTCGTACCTGTGGCAACACAGTTTTCAGCACGCGCGGCCAGTCACCGGAGTTCTCGAAAATTGACCAGCACGTCAACTACCGTGTTGACGCTCACGATATGGTCTGGCCGTCCTGGGATATTCTCCTGAATCGGCAATCGGACTGTCGTGATACCAGCTTCAGTAGCTGCGTTAAGCGTTGATCTCTGCAATCAGACAAACAAACCGATGAGCTCGCACGATTCAATGCTCCGCTCGAGTTTTTATCTCGCCACCACACTCACCTTTCTACGGGACATATCCATAATGCTCCCAATCTCCGGATCTTTTTTCTTGAGTACATTGAGCGAATCGACCGGTGCCTCTACAAGAAATTGGTTCACTGATGTGAACGCATCTACTTGCTCCTTCGACCGAGTCCCCTTCTGCATCCTTTGTAAGGGGTCAGTCAATGGCTTAGTCCGCTCTGCATAATTCTTGCTGTACTTATGAAAGTATTAGCAAGCCCAAGGAATTGGGGCAGATCCTTCACGTGGGACTGGCCGTTTCTTTGCAGCCTTTACCTTTTCTCGATCTGCTCGTACACAGTGTGGACCCACGATGCAGCCGAGTACAGGAATTTTGGGGACCCCTATGACGCACTTCTGTAAGTTAACGTACAGCTGGACGTCACCTAGAGTCTTCAGCACTGCGTCCAAATGACTTTTGTGCCATTCGATTTTGCTCATCCCGTCCTCGCTTCTACTACATCGTCAGAGTAATGGGGCGCGTAGGCACGGTGGTGATGCATCACGTGAGCCACCACTCGGTTGAATGTCGCCGGTGTGTTTTTCACCCTAGTGGCATCACAAGCCACTCCCGTAGCATATCGCTTGGGGTGCTAACTGCCAGTTTGGCTACATCAGTTTCTCTCATGAACCTGATAACAGCCATCCTTCAGGTCCTAGGAGTTGACTTCCCCACTAAGTTCGACCGACATTTTTCCGCGGAATCGGCGTTTGTTTCGGAGTAATGGCCGTCCTCAGCTTGTTTTAAGCGTGAACCACGCGCCATCCAACTGTGGCTTTACGCACACAGTAGGTAGGGCTCCAGTGAGGCGACTTTCTCTCACATACATGTCTCGCCTTAGCTAGCTTGTCGAAGAACTCGTCGATGTAATCGACTTGTTTCTTTGGCAACGGCCATTGCTTGGTCACACAATATTTGGTGCCAGATTCCAGGTCAATTTTGTGCCTGATGGCTTTATCGGACGGTAGGCGGCTCGGCACTTCTACTGGAAACACATCTCGGTGTTTTTACAGAACATCGTAAAACGGACTGCCGTTCAAGGCTTCCCAGCCTTGAGCAGCGAGCCGTTTCTTACGATCAGGCTCTTTTTCATCGTAGACGACGAGCAACAGTCCACCAAGTTTTCTTGCGTTCTCGTTCGTAGGTCCGTCTTCTTGACCAAGCCTGATCCAAAGGTCACTAGTTTAGACGTGTTTTTGATCTTCCTGTTAGTTTGTCAGTCACGACCTAGGAAGTGGGTTCGTCGTTGCTATCGCAGCAAAACATCCCCCTTTCAACCGCATCAGGCTCTTGGCTTCGTGCAGGTACTGCGACGCTTGACTTCTTGTCAGCTCGCTATCGGCTGCAACAGGGACTTGACTCTGTGCAGGACCATCGGATGGTGACTACTTATCGTCCTATTCACTACACTAGTCTCTTCGAGCTGCGTCAGATGTCGTGTCACTTGACTTCCTTTTTGTACACCTACAACTACATCAGGCTCATCGAGCCAGGTATTTCTTGGTAACGTGTGAACGCAACCTCATCTGTACGCGCCACAGCACCAAATGTCTCGCGCAGGAGTACATCCTTTCCAGTGTCCTATGTAGAGTTAGCGACTATGCGTAGTCAGTCTATCCAAGGTTTTATTTTGCCAACTAAGCCATACCAAAAATGTGTACCTTAACCGATAACCTTCAATAAGCAGCACAAACGTAGAAACACTGGTCATATGGACTCTCCATGTAAGCTTCTCTTTACAAGAGAAGTCACTAGATCTGGCAAAGCGTCTCCCAACCTGACGGACTCTTTTTCAAACCGCTATTTTCACAAAATTTTGTGATGCACCCGAATCTACGAGAAGGGTCATCATACCTTCGTACTCGAGCGCGGCAAGATAGTGGACCCATCTTTCGGTACGTTAGGGACTATGCTACACGATTATGAGGGTAGCTTCAGAGTCCGTGTCAGTAGGGCATCCCGCCTTTACTGCGCTCTCACATTTCCCGGCTTGTCAGTGATCGGTGTCGAACCCGTGCGTCGTACACGCTGATTCGTTAGAGCGGTATGGTGCCTGCAATTGGCATATTCAGTGGCGACGTGCCAGACGCGGATAAGCTCTGTAGCGTCATCCGCGATGCAAGCAATTTTGCAATCGGCAGCGCGCTGATGCAGAAAGATGACGACGGCGTTGACCGTATCATCTCGTACCAGTCCCGGCTTTTGAAAGCTGCGGAGCTGAATTGCCTTGTGCATGCAAGGAGATACTTGTGATTAAGTATGAGTTTCGAGTGAGGCAAACTGCTGTACTGACACCACTTTGTCACAACACCCTTGTAGTGAGTCATGCTACGTGCCTTCTCCATGGTTGCTATTCTTGCGTTCTGCCACTCCATTTGCTGGGGGCTATAAGGAGCGGTTCGTTGATGCATGATACATCTCAGCTACATCATGTTCTGGCACTATCCTTTGAGAGCGTTCTCATCGGACCCATTAATTCTGTGCGTACTACGCGATGTTTTCGTCAGCGTTTGTGACGGAAACGATGCTACCGTCTGCTTTCACTTCATACAGCCTCCGCATAACGTCTCGATATCTTGTTTCACCACAGGTATGCCATCCGTAAAACGCTGTCTTGGTCACGACGTCCTTGCTTGGGCATTTCATGCGCGCGTGCCAAACCTCCCACTCCTGTCTACCCCCGAGTACTGTACAAATCGATCTTCTTCTTGCTAGCAGTCTAGTAGGAACGCTTTGCCCACCTATTTACCCAGAGCAATATCGTTGCTGTGACTACCGATGACACACGAAGAATGCTAACACTTTACATTCAATCCGTGCTCCGCAAGCCGTCCAACGGACAGCAAGCGTCGTTCACGTTCTAGTATGTGAAGCACGTCCCATTGATAAGGCTTCATACTCGAACAAGTCGGTGTGGTGCGGAGTCATGTGCGACGCTGCGCCACTTTCGATCAGCCATCCATCCGGTCGTTCTTTACCCACAGCAACCACAGCATCGTCGCCTCTCTGGTTTAGACAATCCCGTTTCATAGTACCAACTTGGTCACATCCAAAGCATTTGTCATTCAAACCACCTTGCTTTTTTTCCTGTGGAACACTCACCTTTCGATCATTTCCTCAGCCGCCTTTGAATATTCAGCATATCCGTTGGCTCGAAGCGTCTTTTTCATGATCGTGTCCTTCTTCTCCAACCTCTTGTATTCCGTAAGCAGCTTTTCCTTCACACCAATTAGCAATACATCCCGGCACTTGCCTCAAACAACCTCAACATGTTAATAGCCGCAATGGTTCTAGCTGGTTAGCTACCAGTAAGAAAGCTCAAGCCATGACCACCAAGCGCGGCGAAGTCCTTTTGGGGAGTGAAAATTACTACCATTGGGAGTACAACATGCGCATGACCTGGTCTGAAAAGAGCTGTTGGCGCATGTTGAGGTCGTGAAACGAGACAGAGATCACCGACGCATGGCTCTTTAATGATGCAAAGACGCTCGATATTATCAAACAAGGAGTGGAGATACAGTACCAGACCAAGATACGATCGGCAACGTGTGCCATGCATGCGTGGATCTCTCCACGTGACTTTTGCAATCGTTTCACGCTTCAGAACCGTGTCAAGATGACGCGACGTCTGCACATGTTGAAGATGGAGAACGCTTCCACAATGGCCGAGCATCTGGGCAATTATGACGAGCTGATCGTTGGGTTGCAGACGATAGGAGAGCCCATTGATGAGTCGCGATAGCTAGTGGTAGTCTTTCCTCGGAGTACAAACTGATTTGATCCATCGTAAAAACGCCTTAAGTATGACCAAGTGTAAAATAGTATCTTATAGTCATACTATTCTAGCACTAGGAAGTAAAACAAACTCCTAACTCAGTATCAATTTAGGAATAATGAAGTGGACGCTGCTGCTTCTGCTCTCTCTTCCTTGTGCGGAATGCGTCCTGCCGTCTGGAATTCTGTCTTTGAATTTGCTGTCCCAGTCACAACACGAGTCTCGATCTTTAACGAAGCAGTTTTGTTCGCCCAGCGCGGCGGCTGGTTGGGGTGTGGCTCTACTTACCCGCGTTGACTCGCACTGGAAGACACTGACGCAATTACCCGAAGGAAATCGTGACGGATGCGCGCCATACAAGCTTTACAATGATGCAACGATGTTGACAGATGGTCACATGGTCGTTGTTGACCGAGGGAACTGCTCGTTCGTCGCTAAGGCACTTCAAGCTCAAGCTGCGGGGGCCAAAGGATTGATTATTCGAGGTACCAAGAAAGCAGTGTACGAGGCTGCAGCTAGTCGTAATAGTACGAATTCTAGTACAAGCACGCTAAATAATGTCGAGACAGGAAAAGCTACAGCTGCTACGAGTTTGGAAGTAATTGACAAGCCAGTGTTCGAGTACGACTGCAGTCGAGGTCAAGCATTCGTAGATGAGCTAGCGACTCCCGTGTGGCAAACAGATGCCGGAGAATGCAGGGGTAATAGCAGGTGTTTGTCCCGATCGTGTGTACTGACGGGGCACAAGAGTGATGAGAAACATCAGGTGTGCTGCTTGTGGGACACGTTCGTGCTCATGGGCACTACGAACCGAACGGTGGCCAAAACATTGACGATTCTAGTGGTCTATGTGACCATTGCTAATGGACAGGAACTTCAGAACGCCATGGACAAATACTCGACGTCGTTGGTGGCGCGTACGTATCGGCGGGAATTGCCCGTCATAGACCTGTCGTCAATGCTGCTGTGGGCACTTGGAGTGGCGACTGCACTTGGAGCAGCATACTATTCCGTAGGTCCGCAGCGTCGTCAGGACGGCAACATTGCAGCATCCGACCACCAGAACCTGCATAATGAGCAGGATGCCTGCGAGGAGGGAGATTGGGCCATGCACAACGAGGTATGGGAACTTGATGCCAGACATGCAGTGGGCTTCATTGCTCTGGCTGGATTTTTCTTGACGGTGTTGTACTATGTGAAAATTGGTAATGCCATTCCTGTTCTTTTTGCGGTGTCCGGTGCAGCTTCTATGACGCACGTGGTTGCAAAGCCTGCAGTGGAAAAATTTGTGCCTCGTTTAGCTACCTACAAGGTTACTTTACCATTGGTAGGCGACACTGTTCGCTTGTCTGAGCTGCTTGGATTCGTGCCAAGTTGTGCAATTGCTATTGTGTGGTATCTTCACCGGCGCACGTACTGGGCACTTCAAGACATTATGGGAATTTTCCTTTGCTTCGTGTTCCTGCAAACGATGCAGTTACCAAATCTTCAGGTTGCTACGGTGTTCCTCACGCTTGCATTCTTCTACGACGTTTTCTTCGTGTTTCTGTCACCTCTTTTTTTCGGCTCGAGTATTATGGAAGACGTGGCTACTGGTGGACCAGCAGCTTACACAAAAAGCGACTATCCGGGTGTGGATTACTGCGAGAGATACCCAGAATATCGAGCTTGTGTAAACCCCGAGCCTATGCCGATGCTTCTTGTGTTGCCGCGCATACTGGAATGGACTGGAGGTGTTAGCATGCTTGGTCTTGGCGACATTATTTTGCCAGGCTTGCTTCTATCGTTTACGCTACGATTCGATTACGCCCGGGGTTCGACAAACTACTTTTGTCTTATGGCCGTCGGCTACGCTGTTGGCCTCGGGATTGCCAACCTGGCAGTTATAATCACGGGAATGGGTCAACCAGCACTCATGTACCTCGTGCCAAGCACTTTAGGTTTGCTTATCTTTGCGTCGAAGAGAAATGGTGATTTCTGCGCTATGTGGACCGGTGCTGAAGTTGACAAAAGGAGGCGAAACAATGAAAGTTTTGGGTATCAAGCTGTCGGATCAGAGGAGGCGTCTACAGAAATTGTGATTGGTGATGCGATGAGGCACGAGTTAAGAGGAGGAGACGATAAGTCATTGCTGAGCTCGTCAGATTCATAGATTCGCAACCTGTGCGAGGTTTTACAAAGTTGTGCCAGGATTTCATCCACGAGATCAACCAGCATCCTACAAGCATCACGCTGGTACTCGGCCATAACATCACACTGCATTTGCGGCTGTGATAATATGCTGGAATACGAGCAGCCCGCGTTGTCGATACTTCTTCGATCGTTTTCAGTCTCTATCGTTAACATCACCACTAGGAACGTAACAAAGCAGTTGAGAGGTTAAAATCTATGTGCTACTTTCTGATGCAGTCTTTCTTCGTCAAATTCACCCCTCCTTTGTAACAACTTCATCAAGTTGCATGTAATTGTTCTTTCACAATCAGTGCATTCATGCAGCTCGTTTTCGCGTCATCTGATACATCTCAATAAATTTAAGAAGTCTTAAATCAATAGTCATCGTATCTGCTTGGACTTGCGTCAATATGGCTGTCTCTCCTGTCTCAGCTGCTTTGTTGCATGGTTTACGAATCATTTCGGTCTGCACTTGCCAAATAAATGGTCTTCTCACATCACCTGCCGACTTTTCGTTTACCATTCCAAAGCACATCGAGACTTCTGGAAAGTCGCAACTTTCCAGACTATTCCAATTTTCAGTTGTTGCGCAATTCCTGCAAAGACTAAGAGCTGCAACCACTTGCCGACCCAAAACTTTGATCCTGTTGTCGTCGTAGCTGTAAGAAACATGGTTTCAAGTGGCTACAGCATCAACCACAGATAGTATTATAAAAGTCGTCTTATTTAGAATCCTGTCAGAATTTATAGAGGTCCATTTTGCGACAAGCAATTGACCAGGTCAGCGCGAAGACTTCTCTATCATGTTCGACTACGTGGCGCGTCAATACCGTTGGTACAAGCTCGAGTTTGGGCTTACTATGCTCAGCTGGTGGGAGGTGTTGATCTTCAGTGCGTTGTCCTCGTCTTTTTACTTGCAATAGTGATGAAAAACTTTTGATTTCTCTTAACTACATTCTGTCACGACAGACTTCTTTCTACTACTCGTGACAAGTGTGACGGGATACTACGTCTACAGCTTCGGCGGGCACGTCGCTAGTCTCCTTCAGTAACGACATCGATACATACAGAGGAACACTGACTGACCAAGGAGATAACAAAGAGGAGGTGTAAATGCAGGAAGGAATTGTAATGTTGGTTACGCGTTTTGATGGTTTTGTTTATTCTCTCTCTTAAAAGGCTGTTCGTATAATGCAATTGCGTCTTTGACCTTAAGTGGATGAAAACAAAGGAACATGATAACCTTTAGCTTTTAGAATGAGATCGTTCGACGTTCATTGAGGTGACTTGAAAGAGCTCAATGTATGTGAGTTTGTTCAAACACATGAACGTCGTTGTAATGCGCAATGAAAAGATGATGGAAAGACACAAATATGACAACGCGATACGACAAGATGATAAGTACACTGGAACCTACAAGAAAACAATCGGCGTTGACTTCATGATGACGTATGTGAGATCGTAAATTGCATGATCTGGAATAGTGCCGGCCAGATCTTGAGACGGTTTACCTCAGCATATATACTACAACGGTAGAATCACATCCTTCGACTAGTCTGATAGGCTTTTTTACGATGAGATGCTGGTATGTGATCGACGTCGGTAAATTGTGCCTTTTCTGATGGCTCATTGACCAAGTAAAAGTGCAAGGTTGAGAAGAAGTGCGTCGGATCTGCAATGTTCTGATAGAGAAAAGATCAACTACGGAGATGCAAGGGCGTGCGTTGACATTGACGACATGCTGATTACTTGAACATGCGTCTTTTCCATCCATGTGTGCAGAACGTCGGCGATGATCGTGGCCGTTGCAAATTGCTTACACAAATGTATGTTTTGCGTGTACTGATGCGTTATGGTGCTACATTTTTTACTCTTCTAGCTTACTATGCCGGAGTGTTTTTTGAATGTGGTAACGATGGCGACGATGGCGATGAAATGGTGCACACTATTACGGACTGAGCCAAAGACTGCTACATCGCATCACAAGATGTCGCCTGCACAAAGCGTGAGGATCTCAGATACGTCGGATATTGACTCCTCACTGCAACTTCGCCTCCCACCGCTCAACAACGGCGGGAAACCGTTCTTTGAAACCAGCGTTGATCGTGAAGACGAGTAATCGTAAGATGTGTAGAGGTGTCTTCTTCGAGAAGAGATCGCAAAAAGGGATCGAGACCGGCTACAATAACGCATTCTGCAGGGATGGATGGAGACGAAGACAACGAAGAATTTTCTTGCGGTGCTCCAACCGGGCGTGAAGTGGACCGATGGAATGACCAGCGAAGATGCCTGTGGATCCTTTAGCTTCGCCAACTTTGGGATTACGTAAGAGATGCACGAACGACTAGAAAACTCATCACTGCCAGACTGCAGCATTTCGTCAGAAGGCATGATACGCTAAAACCAGAGCGTTATTTTAGTCGCTAATACTATAACGGACGGAGAGCTGAATTCGATCTTCATGTTTTCTGTTGAGTAGCATTAAATGATTCCTATCGTACTTCGTTGCTAGACATAATGCTATGACTTAGTAGTGCTGCCCATGAATCCTAGAGCGCGACATTGAGTAAAGATCTGACAGAAAGCCATCCTTGTCCGCATGACTAGAGCGGCTGTACCTCGGACCTCGCCTTCTGTGAGGAAGGTCGTCATCGTCCAAGTGCATGCTGAGGGCGAGGCTGTCAGAGTCGGTAAGACATGCCTTCACAACACCGAGATCAAATTTACTCAAGCCAAAACCATTTTCCATCAACGCAGCTTCACTTCCGTCATCGCTATCATTCGGGATGACCGAGAAGCTGCTCGGTTTCTTGGGCTCCGATGGCTGGTACGGTGACCGAAAAGGAGGCAATTGGGTTTGCTGCCCATTTTTTGCGTGGCGAGAAAGAGGTTCTTGACGCTGTTGATGGTGCCTAGATTGTGCAGTATACTGGTCCACCGGTGATTGGTACTGTTGTAAAGACTCCAAGTACGTTGGAGTCCCACGCTTCTTTTGCACACGATTTTCCTGCACACTTTTGTTGCGTCCTTCCGTTTGCTGCTTGTACGACTGAGGAGTAGACGGGTATGGTGAAAACTTGTCCTCCGAATCCAGATCAGACAGCGACACCTTGTCACTACGACTGGTCTTGTCCTTCCTCTTGCTCTTTGATCGGTTTCGGCTGGTCGCGGCGCGTTCACAAATGTACTCGTCATCATCGTCATCTTGGCTGCTCCAGTCACTGGCCCAGTCGAGATAGTTTGATCGCAAGCTGGTGTCGACTACAGAATGCGAAGTTTGGTTCGCTTTCACTGGGGATTTGATCACATTCTGGCGGGAGACTTCTCCCGTGTCGGCATTTTCATGGCGTTCCCTCTTGATAGATGCCTCAAAGCTTTGAGAGTCGATGGTTTCGGTACTGTTGATGCAGAGCTTACAAAACCGCTGCTGGTGCGGTCGGCCAGTCTGGGCATCGATGTGGAAGATGAAACGGTAGTCTGAGCACGACTTGCAGACACTCTGGAAACAGCCTGCACACGGACGGTTGGTTGACATGAACGACCGACCGTAACAAATGTGGCAAAGCGAACTGACCGGCCACTTGCTATGCTGGGCGTTCTTCATCAGCATCGAGAACTTCTTGGCATGCGCACTTTTGACACATTCGGTAACCCTCAGAAGAGTGCCTGCAACAACGTACTCGGCTAAACGCGGTGCAACGGAGTCCAGATTGTAGACTGTTGACCAAATGAAGCACTCAACCTGGCTGTCACGGTAGCTCCGGTATAGGAAGCATGTCACCTGGTGCTCACGCTTCATGCCTTTGATAGCATCTAGCGGCCAGTCCGGGTGGTCGATCGAGTGCAGCACGTGAAAAGCCAGTTCATTTCCATTCGCATCTGTGGTTGTGCCCATACGTTCGTAAGCAAGGACGTCACGGTGCTTAACTAGTCCCCATGCAGCCCTGGCAGCAAACCACTTGATACCAGCAAAGCGGTACGGTGCGTCGGGGCTTCTTTGTTCAGTCACGTTCATAATACTGCCGTCAACCAACTTGTACTTGAGTAGAGTCTTGCAGGCACGGAGACCTTCTGTGGTGTCGCAATAGAGTCCATCCATAACATCTTGCACGGGCCCTTGAACCAATCCTGTGCCTTTAAAGAGGGTCACCTGTGGGTCACATGTGCCGTACACGCTCTTGTAGATACTGAGCTGCTTGCGACGTCGTACGTGAATCCAGGCGTCTTCGTTATTGTGATGACTCGATGAGGAGTATTCAGTCACTGCATCGCAGAGGAAAGAAGTCACATTGCGGTCGTAACGAGCTCTCTCTTCTGGAGTAATTACGATCTGCGTGAAGAAAGGAATGTTATCTAGCATAGTTAAGCACCTCGTATGGGCGCTTTTGCAGGTACGATGGCAAGCGGGATTTTATTAGCCGACGTGCGTTTGAGCCGGCAAATCTCTTTGTGCCTGTTAGTCCGTCTAGGAAATGTATTGTTGTCGTTTAACGATTCTCGCTGGGACACAACAAAGTCCATCTTAAGACCAGGACGTTCGCTTTTTGTAGCAAGACAGATCTTAAACCGAATCTAATGGAAGGGGTTATAACAACACTCTCGTCACGTTTGTAGATTCGTAAGATAGACACGAGAAGCTTGGATCAAGCACGCGCAATTTATGCACTAACAGAGAGCAATAGAGAGCACGGATACATGTAAAAGGATGTTGCAAAGCGCGAACAAAAACTGGTTGACGTGAGATTGATCTATAACCTTCACTGCTTGTGCACTTTTGATGACGTCTAAATTACACAACACCCGCTACGATCATTACGACTTCCTCTAAGTAGCAGAATTGTCATGGTTCGAGATAAACTTCGAATATATCGCTAACGACGACGCGAAAAAAGATTAGACGTTGTGTTTTTTACGATGTATTAGAATGCATCTCACTAAAGGCGTTACGGCCCACATACTTCGCCAGCTTACAGTGCTTCTTGCTGGGTTTCGTCAATTTAGCACTACATCTAGTCCGTCATAAAAAAAGCAGCTACCACCTCGATGTTAAGAGCTCAATAGCAAGATATGAGCAATTCAAGGAGTTTCTACGAACCTTGTGAATCACCTCATTAAAATCTTCTTTCTGGACACGTCGGCTGGAACCTATCCATGGCGGCCTCATGCTTTGCATGCAGAGCTTCTACGTGATGGTAAAATAGGGAGTTGCGCGGGAGCCAAAGCTTTCTCGAGAGCGAAGTCGTTCGTACACGTTCTTCTTCAGGATACCAGATATAAAGTACACGGACAGGCTCGGACACACTGCTGGGCTAGTAGAGACAGAACATGTATCGTTAACACTTCCACGTTTGACCTGATTTTATTCTTTTCTTTCAGTCGTGTTATCATCAGCTGTCCACTCATATCATTATCATGAAGAGATACTCGCGTGAAACATAAAGAACGCGGAGCCAGAACTGAATGATTTACAAAACCATTTTCAAATACGTACCGGTCCTAATGTTACGATGGATAAATCGATCATCAGACGGGTTCCGTATTATGGCAACGAAAGCATCCGGTATGTTGCCGTGCGCACGATTCCATCTGAATGTTATATTTACATGTGGCGTGACTAATAACCGCCTACATGAGATAAGCGAAGTGCGATATCTGAACCTAACTTTTAGGCGGAAGTTACTACCACAAAGCAAAACAAAATCTGACTAGTGACGTCTGCGATTCGGATTCGTGGTGTTACTAGCCTTACGGAGATATGCCGACCTGCAAGACGTGTCAATGGCCACCCGCTTACGGACTCAAAACTTTCTATCAAAGCAGACGTATGATAATATCGCTAGCTATTTGGCTCGATTTTGCAGCAGTCTAGTCTTGATCTGCTGGATCTGTACGCAAAGGTTGCGTGGATTAGGCCTCCAAAGTCCTTTTTCTCCAAGGTAGTCTGTTGGCCAACATTGTTGAAGGTGATGTTGTAGCTTAGTGGGGTAGGTTACATGTTGCACATGACAGAAGAAGGGCATGCATAGTGAGATAATTAGGACAGGAAGCGGATGGCTGAGCTATCGATTTACTAGCATTACTTAACAAATATCACGCACTTTTTGGTTTCTTCAATCCGGCCGGAAGCCCTCTTCATTTAATAAAAGGTTATGAGCCCAAGTAACGACACCGGCTCCAAGGTTGAGCCATTCGATGGCACGAACTACGTGCTTTGGAGCTACAGGATGAAGATGTACCTCATGTCGAAGGGATTGTGGGAGGCGGTCACCGGTGAAAGCAAGGTCCTGCAGGCCAAGGAGCAGCAGGCGCACGCGGCAATCGTCCTGAACCTCAGCGACTTGCAGCTGATGCACGTTGTCATTGCTTCGTGCGCCAGAGAGGCATGGCTTATGCTGGAAAAGTTCCATCGAAGCCAAGATATGGCAAATCGGCTCTGGCTCAAGGAGAAGTTTGCGTCGTTTAAGTACACTGCAGCAGGCATGAATGGCCATGAGATGGAACTGGAAGACCTCGTGATGAAGATGAAGAGCGCAAACTGCGGGCCAAACGAAGAAGACGTGTGCGCAGTAATGCTGCGTAGTTTACCAGCCAGCTACGAGAGCTTGGTGCAGGCGTTCTGCATGTCGGTAACAAGTTTTGATTTCAGCTGTCTTGTGAGCAAGCTGATCGCTGAGGAAGTGCACCAGAAGGAGGCAACACGGGTCGAAGAATCAACAGCTCTCCTCACAAGCAATCGAAGTAGCAAGCAGCCGCCAAGGAAGCAGCATGGACGGCGTACCAAAAGACCGTCACGAGCGTGTTATAACTGCGACAAGGTTGGACACTACGCTAGGGATTGCCGTTCGAGACGCAGCTCAAACGAAGGAAATCATGAACAGTCTAACATCGCATTTAATGCCAGTGAAGTATTTGTGAGCGATGCTTGAGTCATGGGTAGTGGAGCGTCGACACACATGTGCAAGGATCGCGACGCCTTTGAGCTCTACGAGGAAGTGAAGACACCGCGAAGCGTGTCAAGTGCTAAGACCGATGCGAAGCTAAAGGTGCTTGATCATGGAACGGTGAAGCTACGCATATGGACGGGATATGAGTGGATCGATGCACGCCTCGAAAACACTATACACGTTCAGGACCTGTCAAAGAATCTGTTCTCGCTGACAGCTGCAGCGTCAAGAGGGATGACAGTGGAGATCACGCGCAACGAATGTGTGGTAAAGCGTGGCAACGAACCTGTAGCCACAGAGAGGAAGCAAGGCTTCCTGATGTATCTGAAAATCGACGTCGATGCTGAGCGCCACGTGGCTGAAGACGAAAGTGAGCTATGGCACCGTCGACTGGGTCATGCTTCATACAGTACCATAAACAAGATGATCAAAGACGGAAAGATCAGCGGCGCAGAAATGAAAGCAGACGTGTTGTGCGACGTATGCGCAACAGCCAAACAAGTGTAACTATCATTTAAGACAAGTGAAGAAGTTGTTGAAGCGAGGGAGAGTGCACGTACCGACAGTGTAGTATGCTCCGACGTTCTTGGACCAATCACACCAGCGTCGAGCTCAGGCTTCAAATATATTGTGAGCTTCATAATGATGAAGAGCCGATACGTGACGTTTTATCCGTTGCGAAAGAAAAGCGACGTTCCAGATGTGTTCGCGAAATTTTATCGGGAGATAAAGACAGCGACTGGAACGATGATCAAGGTAATTCGAAGCGACAATGGTGGAGAGTACCAGAACGCAGCCATGGACAATTTTTGCCAGACCAAATTTATCAAGCAAGCGTTTACTGTACCGTATAACCCTGAGCAAAACGGAATGGCTGAGCGCATGAATCGGACGCTTGTGGAGATGACGAGATGCATGCTTAAAGAGAGTGACCTCGGCAAGTCTTACTGGTGTGAGGCGATGATGACAGCAGCGGACATCCGAAACGTACTTCCAAACTCATCAAACAAGGATTCAAGCCCGTTCAAGATGGTTTTTAAGCGAAAGCCATGGCTGGATCACATGCGGGTGTTCGGCTCCCAATGCTACGCGCACGTGACGAAGGAGAAGCACAAGAAGCTAGATGACTCAGGCGTGAAGTGCTACTTCCTCGGCTACGCAAAGAACCACAAAGCGTACCGACTTCTTAACGCAAGTGATGGATCAATAGTGGTTTCTAGAAGCGTGACATTTGCAAAACATCCTATTGCCAAGAAAGTGAAGACTAACAACGAACAAGTCATCGACATCATTGGCGATGAAGAAGAGGAAGTGGAGGCGCCTAATACAAACAAAGTATTGCAAATGCCACCGATGCAAGCATGCAAGGAATCTGCACAGAGTGAACAAGAACGACCAAACGTTTCAATTCCCGCCAGAGGATCAAGCACGCCTGGACGATACGGTGAAGAAGAATGATGGTGCGCCCCGTTCAAAAGAAGCGCGGCGTAGTGCGCTACGACCAAGAGTTTCCAAACTATGGACAGGATCAGCAAAGTTTAGATGAGATCCAGAAAGAATTTGACTCGCTGCACTGTTTTTCTGCAAAAGAGGATGGAGAACAAGCATCCACGTTCGAAGAAGTAATGAAGGACAAGGACAAGGACCAGTGGCTGCGCGCGATGAAAAACGAGATGAAGGCGTTTGAAGAGCACAAGACGTGGTCTCTTGTATACATGCCAACAGGGCATAAGGCTGTCGGGTGCAAGTGGGTCTTTCGGATCGATCGTGATCCAAGCGGCAAAATTGTCAAATATAAGGCTCGTTTAGTTGCGAAAGGATTTACGCAGCGTCCAGGAATTGACGAAGAAAACTTGACGAAAAAGTGCCTGCTGCACAAAGCGCTATACGGAACCAAGCAAGCAGCGCGACAGTGGAATGACAAGCTCAACCAACATTTGGAGGATCAAGGGTTCAAGAGAACTGCTGCGGATCCGTGTGTATTCATTCGACCGAGTATAGCATCGTCGTGATCTACGTGGACGACTTAATGCTATTTTACAAGACAAAGGAAGACATTAAGAACATCAAGATCGCATTGAAAAATGAATTCAGCATCAAGGAACTAGAAGAGCTGAAATACTGCCTGGGAATTGAGATACATCGCAAGCGAGACAACAAAGTGATAATGATGAATCAGCGGGCGTATATTAAGCGGCTCTCGGAAAGGCTCGGCTTAGAGAACTGCAAGGACGTCCACACACCGGCGGATAACAACTCGAGACTGGTGAAACTGTTGGAAGAGGAAGCGTTAGTGGCCAAGTTCCCGTATCGCGAGTTAGTTGGCGCATTGATGTACATCGCGACATGTACGCGTCCAGACATTGCACATGCAGTTGGCGAAGTGACAAAGTTTTGCGAGCATCACGACAAGTCACACTGGGTGGCGGCGAAGCGAATTCTGAAGTACCTGAAAACAACTCAAGATCTCAGTAAAGTCTTCAACGGTGCTGACAAGGGAGAGCTAATTGAATTCGCAGACGCGAACTGGGCAGGAGATCTGGATACGCGGCGTTCGACGACTGGATATGTTTTTATGCTGAACGGCAGCGTGATATCGCGGCAGTCCAAGCGTCAACCAACGGTTGCAACTTCAAGCACTGAAGCAGAATACATGAGTTTGTATAGTGCTACGCAGGAGGCAGTCTGGATACGTCGCCTGCTCAAGGACCTACAGTACAGTGACGATGCCGCAACAACAATTTTCCAAGACAATCAAGGCTGCATCGCGCTGGCCAAGAATCCAGTGTATCACACGCGAACGAAACATATCGACATCAAGTATCATTTCCTACGCGAGAAAGTGGCGCATGAAGTGATAGTGCTCGAGTACAAGCCAACGGAAGAGATGGTCGCGGATGGATTCACGAAAGCGCTACCAAGACCCAAGCACTCCAAGTTTTTAGCGGGGTTGAACATGGCGGCGTAAGAGAGGACACTCAGCACGAACATCAAGGGAGAGTGTTGAAGGTGATGTTGTAGCGTTGTGGGGTAGGTTACATGTTGCACATGACAGAAGAAGGGCATGCATAGTGAGATAATTAGGACAGGAATCGGATGGCTGAGCTATCGATGTACTAGCATTACTTAACAAATATCACGCACTTTTTGGTTTCTTCAATCCGGCCGGAAGCCCTCTTCATTTAATAAAAAACATGATCACAAACAAATGAAAAGAAAACACGATGTGTTTCTTTGATGAAGGAGGACGGGCACTTCAAGAGCTAACTGGACAGATGTAGACAAGCAGTAATGGGGGGAACATGCACGGCGGAAGGTGTACAGCATGAAATAGGGACGAGTACCAACCCTAAACCTTAAACCCTAAATAGGCATGATAAGGTGTCATTTGTCAACAATTGTTGCAATAAGTATGAGCGAGCCCAGTGAAGTAGTGCCACTACTACCACCAACTTCCGCTGACTCCGTTGCCACCAAAGTAGATGCTGCACCAAGCGCTCATCATGCTTTACTGGGCATTATGTGTGTATCTATAGCATCCTTGTGCTTCAGCTTCACGGCCACGTTCATCAAGTACATGACTTTCACCTTTTCGTCCATGGAGGCCACGTTCTGGCGATCAGTCGGCGTCTTTGTATGCAATTACGTACGTTGCAGCCATGTGGATTCATTATTTGACAGATATACTGACTCTACTATATCGTGGTACAGATTGTCGTAAAGGTGTCGGGCATCCGTCTTGACGTCCCACCAGAGTATCGAAAGTTACTGCTGCTTCGCTGCATATCTGGGTTTGCGTGCATGGGGTTCGCCTTCTATGCTATGTCACAGATGGTGCTAGCCGATGCGAGCTGCCTGGTCTTTTCAAGTCCTATCATGACTTTTTTCTTTGCAAGTTTCTCACTTTTAGCTACTGCTATTATGACAGGGTCAAAGTATTGACGGTGTCTATTTTGCTTTTGATTCCTTTTAGGGAGCATTCTTTCTGCACGAGAAGATTGACGTGGTGAGCCTTCTATGCGCTATCGTAGCGTTTGGTGGGTTAATCTGCGTCGTTCGCCCGGGGCTTCTGTTTGGTTACGACCATCCAACGGCTGCTACGGATGGCTCTCGGATTGCTGTAGCCTCAGCCTTTCTCGCTGCTTTGAGTCAAGTTTTCATGTTTCTGACAATACGCCAGCTCAAAGGACTGAACGTGTTTGTCATTGTTCACTACTTTGCATTGGCTAGTATCGTTTTGACGATGCTGTGGTTGGCGTTGATCCAGCAGGTACGTTGTTATGACCAAAGTGGGTATTTATTAGCTAACTTAGTCACTCGCTTGCGCCTTGTGTTTTTGCTATCTCGATAGTCATTTTACATTCCCTCCACATTTCTGCTTTGGAGAGCTATCGCCGGGACTGGCATCTGCACTTTTGGTGGCCAAATGTTTGTGACACGAGGATTTCAGCTCGAAAAAGCAGGCGTTGCAGCAGTCATGCGATATTTGGACGTTGTTTTTGTCTTTATCTGGGACTCATTTATCCTGGGTGAGCGTATTAACTATTGGAGTATTGTTGGCGCTATGATCATTCTCACCTGCGCAGTAGTGATTGCGATTCGTAAGATGCGGACGACCTTGCAGGAATGAGTCACGAAAGTAGTTTGATTAACTGAGCAGAAGTCGGCGACAGTGGCAACAATTTTACTTTTCATCCTGCACAGACCACCTTGCGCAATTACTGTTTGCCACCTCAGCCCTCTGGAGCACATTTGACGTTATAAACAGCAAGAAACGGTTGACAAAGAACAAAGTTGACTACACTGATTATCGACACTGTAAATTGATCTGGCACAGATATGTGATGATGCCCTGCTATTTGAAGATAATTACGTATGTGTCAGTTTTACTTTTCCTATCAAGGTCGAGAGCAGAACTCCAGTCATTTAACATCATGCCAACTGAAGTCGAGAAGCACGTATCCGAGCATTACCGGCTATTGCCTACTACATCGCTGGATATCAAGCCCGAGTATGAACCACATACGTTACTGGGCATGTCGTGCGTGGCACTGTCGTCCGTGTGCTTTAGTCTCATGTCGACAATGGTCAAGTTTAATACATACACAATGACGTCCATCGAAGCCATTTTCTGGCGCTCCATTGTCGCTATGGCGCTTAATTACGTACGTAAATTGAAGTGACCTTGTGTTCAATTCGCAAGGAGTTGCTACATGCTCAAAATCATAGAACACTCCTTCTTGTTTTCATGCTGGTGGTTACAAATGCAGGTGGCTATCTCGTACAGCGGCAAGACGTTGTACGTCGCGCCGAAAGATCGGATGATGCTGTTCTACCGTTGCTTGGCTGGATTCTTGTCGATTTCGTTTGCATTCTACGCGCTATCGCAAATGGTGCTCGCTGACAGCAGTGTCATCGTTTTCACATCTCCTATCTTCACCTTTTTTCTTGTGAGTCAACTCCATTTTCTTTCTCTAGGGTTTGCTAAGTATGAGGACTATTGTTTTGACATTGTTAAGCTGTTCAGGGTGCCTGTCTGCTCCATGAACACATTGACATTCCCAGTTTCGCGTGTGCGTTGCTGTCGTTTGGAGGTTTGATTTGTGTGGTGAGACCTGGCTTCATCTTCGGATACAACCACGCCACAGCTCAAACCGATGGCTCATGGATCGCAGTTGGATCGGCTCTGCTTGGTGCCATTGGCCAAGCGTTCGTGTTCGTCACTGTGCGAAAGCTGAAGGGTATCCATTTCATGGTCATTGTGCACTATTTCATGCTGTTCAGCATGATCGGATCGCTTGTGTACATGCTGATGGTGCAGCGGGTAGGTTGCTGGCTGTGATTATCACAATCGCTAACGAAGCTAACCCCTTATGTATCCTCTCAACAGGTATTTGTAGTGCCATCAACGCTTGGTGTCTGGTTGTCTGTCCTTGGTAGCGGTGAGCTCACGTTCGTTGGCCAGCTACTGCTTACTAAGGGCTTCCAGCTCGAGAAGGCAGGTATTGCCTCGGTGATGCGCTACTTGGACGTGGTTTGCGTTTTCATCTGGGACTACCTGTTGCTCAGTGAGAAAATCAACTACTGGAGTGTTGTGGGCGCCGCTATCATCTGTGCATGCGCCGTTGCGATTGCACTGCGCAAGGCACACTTGATCTAGAGGAGTTAAACGATTTTACGATTGAGTTGGTTGGGTTAAAGCAACGACAACAATGAGAAATGCATACGGGCAAGTATTTTTCTCGTGTTCATTTGGATTTGCACGCTACGACAAATATCTCGGCAGAGGCTGTCTGCACGGTTGTGATGTACAGAGGTCGACTACTTAAGCCGTAACTTCTACTCGTATACGCTACACCACCGTAAATTCCACTGGAAGATGGGATCAAAGTGTTGGTATCACCATCGTAAAACTTCCAGTACCAGACGAGGTCGTAAACACCTGCAGGTGTACCGATAGGCAGAGTGAATGTGGCTACACAAGGATAGCCGTCTCCAGCACATCCTCAGAGCTTTATCAATGTACGCCTCACCGCAATTGCCACCGTCAAAGTTGTGTAGTTGATCATCCAGAAGCTTGTCTGTCTACAGTCAAACCGAATGTCGACTCTAAACAAAATTAACATACTTACACGTACAACAAGCGAAGACAAGTGGTTACAGAACATTAGCAAGTGGTCAAACGTTTACAGAAACTTTTCATCGTCAAAGTTGGTCTTCCTGCGGTTCAGCTGGCGTTTGCGCGAGTGGTAATTGTCCTGGTGATACTTCTTTTGCGAGTGCTCTTGGCTTGGCTCATCTTCTTGCATGAGCGCACGCTGCTGGTCCGCGTAGTTGGGCAGCATGAGATGCGGGGGCACATCGTTCAAGATACCTTTGGCGCGAATGTTCATCCACTTGCGGAAGTTCCAATACGGAGCTCGCTCAGGCAGCTCCAGCGCGATCCGCAGCGCATTGTGCCAGTCGAGGCGACTCAAGCGCTTGTTCGTCTGCATCATTTGCATCGTGAGTCGCACCGCCTCACGAGGATTTTTTCGCTTCTCGTCGTAAAAATCGATAGCTTCGCGGTAGCACATGGTCGTTTTGCCCATGCGCTTGGCATTCTTCTGCAGCATTTGCACAGCAGTCTCGACGGCACCTCCCCGAATATAAGACAAGATCAAACACTGATAGGTTAACGTGTCCCATTTCATCCCCTGATTTTTCATCTCGTTCGCAAGAGGGTGCATCCTCTCGAGTTGGTTGGTCTCCAGCAGAGCAAGCAACGCCGCGTTGTAAGCAAAAAAGTTAGGCTGCTCTTCCTTCGACCAGTGCGCCTTATACTTGTAAAAAATTTCCAGTCCTCGAAACTTGAGCTCCTCACTCTCGGCCTTCGCGTGACCCATAATCACAGCACCAAGGTACACACCTTGCAGGCTTTTACGGAGGTTCTCAGGCATACATTCGTACATTTTGACCACCGTATCCCACTGTTTCCCCTTGGCGCACGCTGAAAACACCGAGTTAAAAATAGTCGCCGTGGGCTCAAAGCCGCTCGTCTGCATCATGTTCATGACATCTAGCGCCAGCTCCCAATTGCCCGTCTTGCCAGCACAAATGGCGAGTGAATGGTACGTTGACTGTGTCATCTCCAGTCCCTGCTGGCGAATTGCACGCAGAACGCCTAGCGCACTATGTACATCCGACGCACGGGCACAACTGTTTAGAATATTGTTGTAAATGATGATGTTCAAGTCCAGCTGATTCTTAATCATATCATCAAAGATCTCAAGCACCAGTTCATGTTGATGCGACTTGAGTGCTGACGACAGTGCGTGCGAGTACGTCACGGTCTGCGGGATGTATCCATCATTCCGCATGACTTCAAACACACGCAGAGCGTGGCCAAACTCCTCCTCCCTGTAGCAGCAGCCAATGGCACTCGAGTACGACTGGATGCGAGGACGAATGCCTTGCTCTCGTGCGTACGCCAAAACTCGCATGCAGTCCTGCACGCGTTTTCTCGCTCCCAGCACCTCGACGAGGAAGGAGGCCACCTCCAGCGTCAGACCTCGTCCATTAGAGTGCTGAATCTCATAAAAAATGTCCAGTGCTGTGTGCCACGCAGCTGATCCGTCCGAAGTCTCCAGCGCCTCTATTAGTTGCGTCACGTACAATTCCTCGAGACGTTCGAGTGGAATTAGCCTCGTATCTCTCTGCAGCTTAAGCTCGTGACAACGTTTTATGTCCTGCTCTTGCTCCCGTACGTCAGCTTCTTCTCCTTCATCTTCGTCTAATTGCGAGGTAACGAGGTTTAATCGGGAAAACAATCGAACACCAAATGGAGTCGATCTTGGCGTCAACATGAAGCTGTCCCAGTGGCATGGACTTGATACCATCTTCACGCTTCTTGTTCTCGTACGCAAAGCATCGAGCGGCGCACTGCAAGATGTTGCCGATGAATGCAACATTTCATTTGCTGCACGCCATATGCAACTGTGACGCATGCATGCGCGTCCTCTACGAGCCAGCATAGGACAGATCCAGCCAAGCTACGTGGTCAATGGAATGAGAGGCTGTTACAACTTCGTCGTTACAATCAGGACGTTTCCTATTCTAGGCTACCACTGGAATGTCCTGAACTAGAAGGACCTTCATTCTGAATTGCAAAAGGAAACCCCTCGTTTCCCATACAAAAAACATAACAAAAAGAAGCCGCGCTCAGTATGGGAAATATGATGGGTATGGGCGGCAGCCATGCGGCGACAGATGATGCGAGTGTCATGGACACTTACGTTTCTCGCCTCTCCGATATCGAGATTAAACGATACATGGACGGGTATCGACGCATATGCCGCGTGGAAAGCAGCGGCTCTTCATCCAATCCGCCGTCATCTTCCTTGCACGGCGGGAGCAGCAGCATTGTAACGTCAGGCATTGAAACGACCAACGGACTTCTAGTAGGCAAGAAACTGTTTCGCAAGAAAGTACTGGGTGCCTTTACAATGATCCCGCACTCGCTGTCCGACCGTCTCTTTGACGTGCTGGATACCGAGCGCTCGGGAGAGCTCAGTCCTGCGAACGTACTGCGTGGTTTAGCTTGGCTCAAGCATGGCACTTTTGAGGAGAAAGTACAGCTGTTGTTTATCATTTATGATTTGCAAGGGGCTGGTGAGATGTCGCGCGAGGTGTTGGACAGGTTTATGGACGTTATTTACGGCCGTATGCGGGCTCGACATCGCGACACAGTCAAGTTCCTGGACAGAATCTTTGATGGCCGATTGACGATGAATTTCTACGAGTTTCGGCAGATTGTACAGCAAAAGGATGAACGAGGAGACGCGCTGTTAGTCAAATGGCTGGATGTATTAGCTGCAAAGATTGGCATTGAAGATGACTCGCGTATTTTAGAATTGGAAAAAGCTTATAATCCGATTGTGATACGTCGGCGGATTGCACAGGCGACGTTGTTCTCGTTAACAGAAGTCACAATGTTGGAAAGACAGTTTAAGAAAATGTTTGATCCGAAAGCAGGAGCGAGTACGATAATATCGAGATCTCAGTTTGTAGAGGTGCTGAGCGCCAAAGGACTGTTTCCAAAAGAGTTACTCGAGAGGTTTTGTGCTTGTACAGCCATACAGGATTTAGTGCTGTTCGAAGAGTTTTGTCAGTTTTTATCGGATTTCTGTCGAGGTGTCTCGATCGAAGAGAAGGTGCATCACCTTTTTCATATTTATAGTGATCGGAGCACAACGATGAAGGTGGACTTAGGTGCTATGAAGAGTCTTATCCATGTGGGAATAAAATGTAATACGGGTCATACAAACCTTCAGGCAGAAGAAGAACGACAAATCGAAGAGGTGATCGTAAAAAATGCTGGTATTTTTACAGCTTGTGTGTGGAACTAACACGTTTGCATGGCGGGGATGCAGGTTTCAGCGGCGGAGGCAGGATGGGATGAAGAAGCATTTGCTGAGTGGGCATCCAGGGCAGTTGCTGTACGGAGGCTGCTTCGTCAGCTGGCGTTTGCAGCGTGCATTCTGCTTGGTCTAAAGCCTGAGTCTGATTACCTTGAAAAGAGGACTGTCGAGTGGCACTGGCGGGAAGCTACCTGCAGCTTTGACGTAGGGCAAGTGAGTTACTTTGTATTCAAGTGGCGTACAATTATTGCTAGTTGACCCACGCAGATGCATGCTTTGTGCTGTTTGTCTGGGTAGACCTGGAATTTGTTGGGAGCTGAATGGTGGCGCAAATGGTGCGACTACGTTAGCTTGGATCCACGAACCGGAAGTCCTTATGGATCACTACCTGTGCCCCAAATCCCAGCGGGTACTGTTGTAGAAGCGGCCACGAATATTCGAGGCAATATCGGATTACGAGCCGCTAGCAACGGTGTTATCAAGAGTAGTTGCCCACCTCGACCTGGACCAATAATAAACTGGAGTCTTCTTATGCAAAGTGGGTCCCGGCGTCTAAGGCAGAAACTAGTGTTGGCTCGGGATTTTTACGTAAGTGCTGTTTAGCTGCTTATGATATTGCAGACTTTTTTTACCGACTCGTTCATTCTTCCAGATCATTCCGTCGTCAGTTTATGCAGTTTTGTTTTCGTGGTACAGTGGAGGACCGGACTTGGTGCGTTCAATCGTCGAGGTTCCTACAAGCACAGAACCTGAGCTGCAGATTGAATTATTCCCGTTAGTATTACGTGTTGCACGTGTGGAGGCTGCCAACGGCAGTGTGATTCGCTCTGGAGAAGAGATTCTGTTAAGCGAATTGAGCACACCAGCTAGTCTACTACATGCCACATGCCGCGCGCTGCTTTTGTTGAAGCTGGTAGATAAAGCACGACTGTGGTACTTTAACGAGAAATCACCAGAACATAAGATGCGCTTGCGCAAAGAGTGTCCGCTCGAGTTGAAGAAACTGACACAAGACAGTGTGTTTTTGCTAGAAGTTCAAGATGACGACGGGTCGTGGCCACTTTCTCAAATTGACGACCCCATCATTTCTTCGGTTTCCAATACTGGCGTCCGCCAGCGAATACAAGGAAGTGGTCGAGGAAGTGAAAGTGACACAGAGGCTGCAATGCGGAAACGGCAGCGTGAGTATCGCCCGTCATTACGCACGTCTGACATTTGTTCTCGCGGCAACCTTGGGGAGGTTTTGGCGCAGCGTGGTACGTGAAGCTGTGCAGGATGTGTAATGAATGCTGTCTTTGTTACTTGCTGTTGTGAATGCAACTTATAGGGCCTGGAAGTGATGTCGGTTCTCCGACAATAGAAGTGGACACCGTGCTCGCCTCTTCCGTTGTGAGAAGACGTTTTTCTAAGGACTCGTTCAATGGCCCGGGCTTGGTTGGTATCGACAATCTTGGCAACACTTGTTACATGAGCAGCGCGCTGCAGTGTTTGAGTCATACACGACTATTAGTTGAATACTTCAGGAATGAGGCGTATCTCAAAGACATTAATCTGCGAAATCGAGATGGAACCAATGGAAAGCTAACAGCAGCATTTGGCGAATTGCTTCGCGTTCTTTGGAGTTCTGACCGCAAGCGTTTCGCTCCGAACGAATTCAAAAAGATGCTTGCTAGGTGCAGCCCGCAGTTTGCTGGATCAGACCAGCATGACTCGCAAGAACTTCTTGCGTGTTTGCTGAGCAGTCTTAGTGAAGATTTAAATCGTGTGGTGAAGAAACCGTACACCGAGCAGCCCGATAGTGACGGGCGACCCGACGCTTTGGTGGCAGAAGAGTGGTGGCAAAATCATCAGAAACGTGAGTTCTCCGTGATCGTTGCGCTTTTTACAGGCCAGTATAAGAGCTTGTTGGAGTGCTCAATATGCCGGTATGAATCAGCACGATTTGAGCCGTTTACCTTTTTACAGCTATCACTGCCCGAGAGCAAGTCACGGTCAATTATGCTGACAATAATCTTTCGAACGGATCGCGTGCCATTGCGGTTTTCGGTGCGAGTGCGGAATGACGATACGGTCCGACAGATAAAAGAGCAAGTTGCTGCATTTTTGACGAAGACAAAGAACGAAACTTTGGCTTTAGATGTTGAGAAGGATGAAGCTAACAGTACAAATGAAGGCAACTGGACAGAAGCGGTGATCGCGCGAACCTCAGATTTACACCTTGTGGAGTCGCTTTTGGATGATAAACTACCATTGACACAGATTCACGAGAAGGACCAACTAACTGCGTTTCAGCTTGATCGCGAGGAAGACTTGCTTTCTCTGCAGTTGGTTGCAGGTTCTTCGAATGCGTCAAGTACCTCGATAGGCAGTATTGTAAACCAAGCAACAAATGCCACGGGTGCAAGCAAAGAAGCTGCAACAAAGAAGATCTCTGAAAGTCCGGAGGGGGAGGAGGATGCTGAACATGCTAATGAAGACTATTTGAATGGAACTGCTCCAGTCGGTGCGAAAGGAGGTCAAAGTGCAGCCGTTGACGATCAAGCCGTTGATGTGGTAGACGTTCGTGGTGACAGCGACCTAGATGATGAAAATGAAGTGCTGCTGCCATTAGGAGCATCGGTCTACGTTCGCAATGAAAGAACTAAGGATGTGGTTGCAGCGCGCGTAATTGGGAGCGATGTCAGCTCTGGCACAGTTAATGTCGCATATCTCTCAGGCAGCCGACGGTATCATATCCCATTATCAAAAGTGGTTGAACATGGTCAAAGCGATGCTTTCATTTTCCTTGTGCATCGCCGCGTAGAGCGGTCGACTGACAGCTTTACAAACGCGCACATTACGCGACTTTTCGGGGCACCACTAGTTATTCGCATCTCTCTCCGCGTTACAACGACCTACAACTTTTATTTACTCATTTGGAACCGATTACGGCGAATTTTTAACTGGCGACAGCCTCCACTCGCGTCTGATTTTGAAGGAGAAAAGCACAGTCGCAAGCGACTTCAGGCGGATGCGTCGACATTAGCTCTCGGAGAACATCTCCCTTTGACAAAGTTTGGATTTTGCTTGCGGCTTGTTACGTCACATGGAATCGGATGTTCTCGCTGTGAGTGGATTGATGGGTGTTTGGGATGCGTGCTTATGCCGTCTTCACAGACGGTAGTCCCGCTCGCGGCCGAAGAAACAGTGGCGATAGATTGGGACATTCGTACCCTCAAAGAAGAGTACGACCCGATTCAAGCAAGCAAAATGGATTGTGATGCGTCTGTGCAACAGCATCAGCGACAGGATAACCAGCCTCTCAACCTGGCACATTGTATGGAGATGTTTACTGCTAAGGAAACCATTCCCGAAGCTTACTGTGGTCACTGCAAGACGTTGCGTCCCGCTACAAAGAAGATGGATTTGTGGCGTCTTCCACCGTTGCTTGTAATTCATCTTAAGCGCTTTTGCTTTACTCAAGTATCACGGCGCAAGTTGCACCACCTCGTGGATTTTCCGCTAAGAGGCTTACAGTTTGGCGAGTTTGTTGCCCGGAAGCGTGAGCTACACGGCCGACTTGCTGGCCTTGAATATTGGTTGTTTTTGGGCGGCAAACTGAAGGCAGGGCCAACAACTAAGCAATCTGAATCTCCACATGTTGTTGGCTCAGAACAAGCAAGACCAGGATCCCCACATCGGGTGTCGTCATCGGCATTGGATGCTCCTGCCGCAGCAACTGCTGCCATCCGCGGTGACGATGGATTTCTCTATGATTTGTATGCTGTTGTCAATCACGTAGGTGTGCTAGGAGGAGGACACTACTTTGCGTACGTTCTAAGCGATCATGATGGGAAGTGGAAATGCTTTAACGACCATCAGTGCAAAGACATTGACGAAAAAGAGGTGGTGTCCCCGATGGCGTACATATTATTTTATCGCCGGCGGGACACCACTCACATGTCGATTGAACATCTTTTTCCACCTCTATCAGTGGATGCAACTGAAAATGGAGCGATCGCTGACAACGTGTTTGATGAAAATAAAAAGACACAGGTAGAGGAGCTGCTGGGGCAATCGCTGGCTGCTTCAGGTAACGCGAGTAATTGCATTATTAGCTGAGACAACATGATGAAATATTGGCGAACGGCTTGTGCTGTATCAAAGAAAAAAGCTTGAGCATGTGGCTGGTGCGTTCCTATGAGCTAATGCCTCGTCGCGCTCTCCGCGTCAAGATGTATAATAAAGAAAGACGCCTTCACCGTATTCTGTCGCTCGCGGACAGACTGTTTTCTTACAACTTCTGACATTTCGTCTCGTCCCAAGCTCGTCAAAATCTCTCCATTTGCCCAGTATCTGTTTCGCTATGGAGTTCTCCCCCTCTGACAATCCAAACAACTATGATAGCTTACCACCTGAGGTTCTGCAACGAGATCATGAAACGAAACCGTCTCGCGCTTTGGCAGAGGTACAAGGCGACAGCGTCTGGGTGTCGCGGGGGGACGAAAGTGATAACGCTGGAACTGAAAGCAGCCAGCGCTCGCGCAAGAAGCAAAGGGTCGAGACAAACGAGTATGGAGCGCTAATTGATAAGTTACAACAGGAAATTGCCGACGTGAAGGAAAGGCTGAGTTTGACGAGCAGCAGTCATTCCAAAAGTGCGGCTTACGAGCTAGGAAAAAGCTGCATTGATGCGAAACAAACCGCATCTAGTATGAAGAGGAAGCTGGCAGAACATTCCCACTGGTTACAGCGAGTTAGCAGCTTAATGGAAACAGCGCCACTTCTTGACTTTGCATCTAATGCGTGTGGTGAACAATCTGAGCAGGCGTCGAAGGATTCTAATTTGCAACAAAGTCTGGAGGTCCTTGACAAGTGGAGAAAAGATTCGACGAGTAAGCCGCGCCCTCGCATCCTCTTGGATGAGCGCCTGCATGCTGCGGTTACCGTTACCCAAGACAATGCATCACGACTGTTGCGTGATGCCACAAGCAATTCGCAATCCTTTCAATTGTCATTGGAATTCGAGTCGCATGGATGGAAAATTGCAACGGGAGTTCTCATGACCGACAATACTAGCTTTTGTTGCCATCGCGTGCTTCCTTCTGGCATGAACAGTAAGGCTAGAGATGTCGCTATGGCATTTTGGAACTTCGTTGAGCGCGATGAAATCTTCCGAACGTTCGTACCACTTGTACAAGACTCGATTATCACTTACCAGGAGACGGATTGCTCGCTGTCATGTCGAGTATTACAGCTCTCACAAGAGATGAATCAGCAGGCAGTGGCAACTGTCGAGTCGATCAGCTCGACCCGCGACAAGGATGCGTGGCAGATCTCCATGGAAGCAGTGCACGATCACTATCTATGCGCTTTCGTGGCAGATGCAGTCGGCGATTTGGTCATACCGAAGACCGCTCCATCTGTCAAGCTTGACCTCGGCCTTCAAATGAGCAAACTTAACATGCACAACAAGTTTATCATGGGTGCACGGGTGACCGCAACAGAAGAGGGTGTCGATATCTTGATTGTCGGCGCGGCGCGGTTTGACCTTCCATGCTATCGAGATCCAGCATTTGACTTGCTGCAACACTTTGTGTCCCACTTGCCTGTGTACGAAGATCTTCATTTAGCACCGCTCAACAGTAATCAAGCGCCTGACATACTTACGTAAGTCAGTTCATGGCATGTTTGCTGTTTGTCTTATTTATCGCCCCAATTTGCTTTCTAGCTTGTTCTCACTCAACGTGGGTGTACATACATCTAATCCGTCTCCGATCTGCATTTACCTCTTCGGATTCTCAACTCGAAGGCCTCTTCCGAGACCTCTTCTTCGTCTTCCAAAAATACAGCAGGGGCACTGAAAGTTGTTGGAGAAAGAAGAGGTGCAATCATTGTCTTCGTTGATTCGGCCAATCTTTGTGAGAGCCACACCAAAAGAACATGCATGATGTCATGATGGAACATACTCAAGTCGACGAGCTCTTTCGCAGTGATCTCAAAAAGCGTGCATCGGCCAACTGCTATATATATGCCCTGTGCAGTTGCGTTGGGTACAAATGCCTAGACGACCAATATCGAACAACGTTGAGTTAATGTGATACCAATCTTCCATGTATCGGCAAGTACACAGGTTACCTCTTCTCCAAAACAGTCGCCATCATGGAGCTTAATCGAAGTTGGTGCCGAGACTGCATCTTGTTCACTTTGGAGATTCATAATCTCCATTGTACCATTGATGACAACATACACACACTCCACCTTCGTGCCGCTAGAATAGAGTACGTTGCCGTGATCAAGTATCACCACTCGAGATATCTGGGCTACCAGCGACACCTTGTCGTCATCAAGGTTTCTCATCAAGTGAGATGCTTTCAAGAGAATGGACTTCTCAAATGTTGTATAGTCGACAGGATCTGAGAGCGCGTGCAGCCCTTTCGACGCTCGCGTACCGGAACTCGAGCTCCGTCCCATCGGTTGTGAGTTGTTAAAACTGTGACGTCTGCCTCTCATCCCTGGCAACGATAATGTCACACGATTGGTACTTCGTGATCGGCCTACGTTGTACAGAAATGATTTTGCCGCACGATCAACTGAAAGTGCCGCCTTGATGTTAGTTGCGAGAATCTCCGTTATCTTGACCATTGGGTCTGCGTTGCTGTACAATTGCGCGGCCTTTGCGATCAATGACGTCCTTCGATCGCGCCGAGGAAGACTTCCAGATTGAGCAATGGTGCGAAGTGGCTTGAAGGAACCCAGAACAACATCAGTAACACCATTGCTGTACAATTATCGTCAATCCGCACCTCAAAGTATAGCAGCTGAAGAGAAGATGCCACCGCATTCAGTACGCCTCTGGACACTTGCGGTGTTTCCTTTATCAAGGCGTCAAGATGCTCACGCGATATACTGAGCAGGATGCAGTCTTCCAGCGCAGTTGCAGAAGAAATGTGGGTTCCAGCATGAAGAGAGTGCTGCAATATAGCAGCTTGTCCAACACATGTACCAAACCCTAGCTCTGCTAAAATCCTGCGCTTCTTGTGAAGTTGGACAGTACCTGCGGCAACGACATACATTGCTGAAGCTGCATCGGCCACAAACAAGAATATAAGAACATCCCTAACGGCAGGTGAGAATGCACACTCCTTTACCGATATCGCCTTCGATCGCAAATGCTTCTCCGGATTTTACGGTAATTGGAACAAAATGGTGCGAAATTGCTCGCAGAATATTCGTTGCACACACGTTCTCGAACAACGACGATACGCGAAGGCAATTTGCAATCTGCAATGAAGGTGAATTGTCAGCAGGGACAAGTTATCCTCATCATTACAAGCCTTTCCATGTACCGCAATTCGGGAAAGCAGTGGGGACTCGCAATCTTCCAGAACGGTGACAGACTCATACGGGAGAACTTCGGGACGGCTAGCAATGTTTAGCAAGCAGACGTTAGTACTCGATTGGCAAAACGTGCTGAGGCTTAAATACTCATACCAGTGGTATGTTTCAATCAACAGCTCCTTGGTTAGCTCGTGGTTGAGTAAACTCGGTATGATTTCGTCTTCAAACATTAGTTTTGCTGCATCGTTGAGGTGTTCAGCATGATCCGCAGCGATATGAAGGAAATAATGAAGAGCAAGAGCTGACAGCTCCAGTTCGGTTTCCTCGTGCTTCATGACATCCAGTAAAATATCGACTCCGTCTTTTCCATCAAATGATTCGACAACATCCTCTGTCATCTGAAACAAAACACCATGTCAGTAGTAGTTACAAGTAAAAGCCTAAACATTCATGAAAAAACCTTTGACGCTGCTTTCGTTGTCGATAGTTTTGGGAATAGCAGCGGCAGCACCAGTCCTTTGTAGGACGAAGGAAGCAAATTCTCTAGCACCTCCTACAAATCAATGCGTTAGGCAAGTACATGATGTCAACTCGCAAAACAATACCTGAATTGCGGAATGCACTTGCTCCAGATCAGATTGCAAGCCCTCCAGAATCACAGCAACATCAAATTCCTCCGGAAATCCTGTCGAAAGCAGTTTGAGCAGCAGCCGAAGCGTGTCCTTCAGACTATGTTCCACATGCTGTAGCAGCAGAGGAGACGTTTCCTCAATGTTTGTTGCTGCGCGCGGGCAAATTTGGAAAAAGAGTTCGAGAACATGACGCATTTCGTGCGCCTCACGAAGCTTGATACTGAGCGCGTGGTGGATTGGGTCCATCAAGTGTGAAAACAAATTCATCGTCTTTTCGTCTGTCGATCCAATCTATACAATTCAAACACGTTCACATCATGGTCAATACACGCCAAAGATACTGAAAACAGTAGCCATTTTGCTTACCAGCGATAGCAATGCGTCCACAACCAGCTCTTCCATGATCACATCTTTCCCAAAGAGGTGATGTAACACGTCCGTGTTGCATACTTCGTCTTCCGATGATTTTGATGCCACCAGTAACGTATCAATCAAGTGCAACAGGAAATCCAGTTTTTCTTCGAACGGAAAATCACCAACGTCGAGCACTTTGAGCACACCTGTCAGTCCATCTCTCTTGTTATGGATCCGGTCTGAAGCTAACGCATAATTGCTAATGGTGTGGGTGGATTGTTGGAGAATCTCTTCCGTGTATTGGCAAAGCGGTCTCCACAGGGCAGCCGGTTCAAACCCCTTCAGCGCTGCTACAATATGAGAGCGTATCATTGAATTTGAAAGGTGCTTCATTAGTGCCGGAATAAGCATTCTGGAGTGACGAGAGCTGTTTGAACAACACTCCACGGCTGCTTGGACAATTTGAGTCGATGAGTGGTGAAGTAAGTACACCAGAAAGCCATCACCTAGCAGCTCTGGGAGCTCTTTACCGACAATCTTTAAGCCGACCACTCGCGCCTCCAGAACCTAGCAACATGAGCATACTCGTAAGCTATCATGATGCGATATCATCAGTCAAGTTCAGACTCCACCTTTTCTTCGTGAAGCAATCGCTGAAGAATAAGATTTGCTTCTTCATCCATCCAGTCCGATAGACGCAGCAACGCCACCGCAGAGCACACTACGACATATTTATCCTCGTTGCCACTACGAAGTAGCTTATGAAGCATCTCTGAACACTGGCCCACGTTCATATCAAACTTCTCGTAGCCGCATGCCAAAATCGCCTTAAGTCGTAGTTGGGGTGGCGCTGCAATAGATTTGTCCTGTACGAGCATCATAAGGTCCATCGTATCAAAAATTCCGGTAGGAAATGTGCTTGCGTCTGGGAGTAAATACGATTCTTGTGCATGCAGCACGAATTCTCGCTTTGCTGCCGTATGAAGATTCAACAGGCGCAGTTTCGTATGCATCGGTGTGAGAGGTACACCGTCTTGGTTTTTTTTGTAAAATAGCGCTCGAAGTTCCTACGGGAAAGAATGAAATATCAACACAATACGCACCAGTAAAAGCCCCATTGCGACTTACCTGAGAAAAAAAGCCAATATGAACGTGGGATAACGAACTCAAAGCAAAGTTGGCTTGATTTTGTTCTCCGTTTACCAACGTTTCCTTCACTAGCCGAATCTGCGTTCATAACAAGCGTACGGCAATTCAGTACAGCATCCAATAACAACTTAGCGCTTCAGGTTGTACCTGGTCTGGTGTAAAGTCAACCAGAGGCGAAGTTAAATTTAGATATTCCTGTCGTAACGATGCGTAGAACTCCGACGCATACGACTTCCTGGCTGCCAGTGCGTCAATGACCCACGCTGTGGATGCTGCAATCATTATCACGCTAAAACACACAAAAAAAGCGGTGAATCACTCTCGTCCTGCCAACAACATGAATCCTCCTATGAAACATCTCACCTTGAAGAGGACGCCCCTATAAACTGGACTACTAAACGCGCTGTCAGAAACATTGAGAGCACCGCTCCAAAAATCCGAGACAGCGAACGGAATGGGCCACACACAAAGTTCTGGAAACGGCCCCGCTCATTCTCATTAAAAGGCAGCCACAACAATTGTCTTGCTGGATTAAAAATTGCCTGCGATACTGCGTTGTAAAGTGCTCGCGTGAAAATCAACGTGTAGACAGACTGTTTACATCAACAGGATACACATAAGTATTTCCATTTCAGTCAGTAATAAAATCCGCATACTTCATCTACTCACAGTCGAAATGTAGGTCGAAATTCCGAAAAAAAAGATTGCCGCCGGAAGCATTGCGATACCATACATGACTCCAAAATGTGTGAAAAAGGGCCCCGAGAGAAGTTGCATTGGGATCATCAAAAAACTTTGTAACCCATTAATCAATGACAATGAGGCCTGCACCTCTTCCTCTGGTTGCAATGAAACTACCGCCAGCGTCGTATTATCCACCAGCACTCGCATCACCGTTGCCAACATGTCGAAAAAGCAAATATGTTTCAGGTACGTCCTAGCCTGAATATCTCTGATAATAGCCATTGATGACAATGAATCTGCAGCGTCTTTACTTTGATCCTGGTTTCTCTTCTTTCCTGCTATTGGGTTTTGACCTGAACTAGTAGGTACAAAACACTCTGCCGATATCAGCAAAATTCCAGCCATGAAAACCAACATTCCAGTCGAAACCAATAAATTGTACTCGGTAGGGAATTGTCGACTTTGGAGAATGGGTAATACCACAAAACTTGCCAATAAACTGCCAAAAGTTGATCCAAACGTAATAATCCCAAAAAACTTTTTTGATTCGGATACATCAAAGGCTTTCGCACATAAATCCCAAAATTGTTGGGTTAGCCATTGGGTCGATACTTCAAGCCATAAATAGAGTAGGACTGCTGTCAAACGAGCCAATAAGGGCGTCGCAAGAGAGAAGAGGGTTAGGACTAAAAGACCAGATCCTAAAACTAAAGGGCTAATTGCGTAAATAACGCCAAGACGAATAGGATGGGCCGTTAATTTGTCCATCAGCTGCGTCGCTTTTGTCAGTGCGTAGGCCGTCGTCATAGACAGCGTCAGAGTGAGCATTGCCACGCTCGAGGCTGCATAGGATCTTAAAAAAATGGTGTCTCGTGAAATAGTCCCTAGCGCGCCGGCACAACATTGCAGTGTCCAGAGCGCACACAAGAAGCCAACTCGTTGCAAGACCTCCATCTCCCTAGCGACGGCCAAGTCGATGAGCTTGTTTGAATGTCGCTCAAGGCGTAATAATTTGTCTTGAGACGTTAGCCTGAAAAGAGGACTGTTTTATACGAGTGTGTAAAACAACGATGATTGTAGCTAAAAGCATCTGTCCATAGGCGTAATAATTTGTCTTATGGAAATGGTAGACCTTAAAGAGTAATCAGTAGCACTTTAGCATGTATCATCATGACAGTGCTACTAATTACTCCTCCTAATGTCTGTCTCTAGAGAACAATACGCTATTTGCTTGGGACTTCGGTCTATTGAATGCACTATTGGATATCCTTAGTAACTTCAGACTGTTACTTACGATCGGTTCATTAAATGATGAGAAAACCTTAGCACATTGATGTAGAAATTATGTCATATGTCTCAACATCATCCTCGCCAAACATAGTTTTTGACAAGACCAGTCGAATCCTATTCCAATCCGTATCTGAAAAAAACACGTAGAAACTCTCGTACAATAATGCAGCTTCAGCAATCGTATTAACGCTCATACTTCCAGGCTTTCGTATTTTGATACTTAGCCGAAAAGGGTAGCAAATGCAGCAACCATGCCAGCTAGCAAAATAGGTCGAGTCATAACCGACGAGGCAAGACTGGTGCTACCATTGCCCGTCCCCGGCGCAGTACCTCCTGTCGTGTCTGTGTCTTTCGGTTTCTTTACAAAAGCACTGGGCGATTGGGCGGGACATTTAAACTGCTGAACAGTGGATGGGCAAGTCAAACTGGCGACACTATCCGCCTCCCACTTGACATCAGCCAGCGCAGGAAATTTATCCGGACATGAAGGCAGTTTAGTTCGCTTCGGGGTGAAATCATCCATTTTCGGTTCACCTGAGACGTCAGTTGCGTTAAACTGTTTTGCCAAATTGAAAAAGTTTGGCATCGGGTTAAAGACGCATGGAACGGTCTTATGATCACAGTCTTCAGGAGAATAATAACCCGTTCCGTAATTTTGAGGACCATACTCCGTAAACGGATAGGGCGATTTGACTTCTGCATTGACCATCTCCGTTGAGTATTCAAAGGCAAATCCACCCGCAAATACGTCACGAAACGTCGAGTCGAAAAGCCATCCAGCCTGGAGCCACGTACGTTGGGCTTCGTATCCGTCAATAGTCGGAAAGCTCGGGTTTAGACAGCCAAACTCCGTGAGCAACACAGGGATAGTCAGATCAAACGACGAAAAGTCCGTCAAAAGTTTTTGGAAGCCACCTGAA
Source organism: Peronospora destructor (assembly GCA_011800735.1). Classification (NCBI taxonomy): domain Eukaryota; phylum Oomycota; class Peronosporomycetes; order Peronosporales; family Peronosporaceae; genus Peronospora; species Peronospora destructor. The sequence goes on along the minus strand of WBRY01000034.1, from coordinate 110,690 downwards.
GTCGCCAATTCCGTAAGCTTTGAATCACAGTACTGATACGTGTTGAGTCCGTACCATTGAGCGTTTTCATACTCGTCGCTCGGGTCGGTTCGGCAATTGTAGTACTTGGAATTCACCTCACGGTTGTTCGATTTCGTGTTTGGGTCGGCCAAAACCACACCTACCAAGATATCACGAAAGCTTGAGCACTCTCCAAGAAATGCTCTCATATCCCGAAGGAATTTCTTCTGACATGGCGCGTTGGTCCACGCATTGTCGACAATGTTGTTCACTTCATTACCCACACTAAAAGCGAGTACGTTGTCGTATTGCGCAAACTCCGAGATGATCTGTTCACCACGACTTTTCAGGGCGCTAGGGTAGCATGCTGGGTACTCATCAATAGTGATCGAGCAGTTCTTACAACTGGCGCCAAGGTCTACCAATGCATACATGCCTCTGGCACGTAGTGCACACATGAACAGGTCGTGGGACTGGGAAGGGTCTACAGCGTACACCCGAACGACATTGGCACCGCTTTTCGCAAGGTATTCAATGTCAGGGCCCCAGATTTTCTTAAAGTCGTCGGTAAAAAAGTCGACGTTGTTTTCGTTGAGTACTCCCGCGTTGGGGCGTGGATAGTAGTCGATGCCCTTCACGGCAAAAGCGTTGCCCGTTTTGGCATCAAACATCTTGTAGCTCTTTGCAGTGATGGGGTTCGTGTAGCTCTGCACCATTGGCAACACGGCGGCGATCGCCAGTGCGATGGTGGCAGCATGTTGCATGGTCAAATGATAAAAACTCGCCTTTATAGTAGATTAAGAAATGACCATTGTTCGAGTCGGCTCGCTCGATGCATAGCGTTTTTTTGTTTGCATTCCAGCAAGGCACACATGTTCAGAATCTCTTGTGCGATGGTGACAGACTGGTCGGGGGGTCGAACTGCATCTCGAGATTGGGCTTGCGATATGTATGGACTTAGTGACGCTTTCTGCCACATCATTTATTACCCAGCACGAGCTGTCGCCTCGCACTGTGCACATTGAGTCGACGAGTGGTTATACCGCTTGCAACTCGAGGCACTTCCGGTTACATCCACTGATAGCTCTCAGTCATTATCGTTTTTTCGGTGCTCTGCCTTTTGCCGTTCCATATGAAAGCATGAGTAATCTCGAGATGAAAAGTTCATTTTACAGGCAAGGACATTGGCGCCTCACTATAAGACGGCTTTTGAAAGACCCGTATTACAAAGTCGCTAGCAAGATGTAGGAGTTTCTTTGTATTTTATCATGTCTCAGACGTCCATTTGCAGCATGTCTGGGTAAGCACAGTGTCTACGGACTGAATACGACGATGACCCTTCCACATGTCGAATGTCGTAGCACAGAAAGCTGGCTCTTAGGCTCTCGTGCAGAAGAAGAGCCTATATTCTATAAAATTTGAGCTGCTCTTTCTCCATTTTTTCTTATACGCGCTAGCCGCTCAAGCTCCTTGCTAGTGGAATAAAATTCTAGTAATTTTACCATAAAATTCTAACCTCGCTGGATTTGCATAGCCGTGCATGGATGGATATGGACAGAAAGTGCATGCTTTTACGACAGTCCACAATGCCTGCACCTTGGTTCCCTGTACTTTTTCTTGAAAAAACACTTTTTCTGATCTACTGCCCAGTAAATGACTCGTTAGACGACCACTTTGTAACAATTCTCGGATCGGCGTGCAATTTAGACACTTGGACACGTAGTTTGTCGAGATCTAACCTACAAGTGTAAAGCACAGCTAAAATAAGATTGCACGGTAAGATATTGAACATTTAATGTCCGTCCTTCTAGAGTATGCTGGTTGTGCGTGTCAATTTTTTTGCTCAGAATGCAGTGGAGTGTACCCACTTCCTTTAGGCAAGGTCTCTGTCAGATTGATAGCACATGTGGCCAATCTTACGCCCACACACAGGTAGATAGGTATCTGCCATTTCAACAGGTGAGCCAAGATGAACCAAGATGCTGGTCGAGTGCATTGAGACGTTCAACTTATAGGAAGTGGTGTCATCAAACGCCCCGACTGAGTTTCCTCAGTTCGTGGTGGGCCTTGTAGACTGAGGCTGACGCGATGGAGAAATATTAGTAGTCATAAGACAGCAAAATTAACGGTAGAGAAAGCACACACGACATTGGGCGGCTTTTCCAGGCTGACCATCGGGTAAAGGCAAAGATAAGTGGGCAAAGAGGCCGAGATGTTGTCAATGTCGTGATTGTTGCGGCCTATGTTGCTGGCCAAGCTGCTCAATTGTTGACTAATGTCCAGCTTGCTGGGTTTACAACATTTCATGCCACCGAAGTGCCACGAATACAACCTTCAGGAAGGGGTACCTCGGGTTCCTTGTCCTTTGTACCGTACATCCCTTTCAGCAGAGCGCTCGTTGTGCTCGCAACATACCGGGGTACAGACCCGACATCCTCAACTGTTACTTCATCTAACGGTAGTGTCTGTCGTGTTGCCATGCGCTAAGGACCATCGAGTCCTGCATTTGCTTGTCAGATAACATGCTCAACGAAATTTTCCGACGGAGCAAGCATTTATGGTGTCAATGGGTCAGATCCTAACCTGCTTCTTGGACGACTTGAATCGAACGGAGGCGCTCCACAAACACATCAGCTACTGCTTCAAAACACATATCGCTGGTGTATGGGTGTGCTTGGTGTTTGTATCCTAATGCGTTGCTCTATCATACATCCTGACTTTTGTGCTTTTCCTCACGACATTGAGAAAAATTGAGCGAGATCATACTTTTCGCGAGTGTCACGCGGACGCCTGTGCTACAGCCTCTTCTCAGTGGAACCTCATTCAAGCTCACTATGATCCCGTACTGTGGACAGCTTTTTAATATCGATCCAAATCGACGAGTGGTAGATACCAACTCAATCATGTACTTTACCTATCGGACTGCATGTACTTATGCGTACGGTGCACAAAGCTGAAGACGATGCAAATACCCATTACAGATCCATAAGTAATCTGGACGCGTTGTTTGTATTGTTGTCTGGCATCATCTTTGCCATGACGCCCGCTCTGTGTCTGAATGTCACTCACATATTATGATTTTGATGATGCAGTGGGTCATGCGATGGTTATTTGAACAAGTAGTACCGTGAGAGGTAGATCGAAACCGAAGCTGACACGGGCAAAACAATTCGCTAGATGGATAAATGTTGAGAGACTCGGGTTAATATAAAATGGCCGTCGAAAGAAACGATTTGGTTGAGAAACTTTGCCTGCGTAGTAGTGTTCGAACTCCTGCTCGATCACAAAGACGTTACACGGAAGCTGCCACCGAAGAAAAAGTTGGCATTAGAGGACAGACTGGCGCTTGAAAGACCTCGCTTATGGTTACGCTCTTTTGTATCTGCAATTCGACAGCGGACGCGTTCTCATTGATGACATCATCATATATTGCCACCTTCACCTCAGTGAAGTGAGCGCAGTCTCGTCATCATCCGCAGACCGTTGACCCGTTCGACGAGTACCTTGACGAGCACGTCTGAGATGTGCTCAAGCAGGTGTACATGGCCGACAGCAATCTGCGCCGTTTGTGAGACGGACTCGACTTCGAGGTGACATTGAACCAGGTAATGGTGGAAATTGATCATTTATTGGCATGGTGATGCAAATGTTGTCGGTGTTTACGTGCATTGGAAAGTGGTTGGGAGCTATGAATGAGGAAAGATGGTAGATCAGTAATAAAAAGGCTTTTGCATTAGCAAAGAGCTAACGTTTTTCTTCTTCAGACGCTTTGCCAAACGTTATACTGCCTAGCGGGACAATCTGAATTTGGTGTCACCGATGGTTATCGTGTCGCTCTCGTCCACGATGTCAAAGATCATGTCTCCGATCGTTATTGTCGCTGCCTCGTTCAACGAGCCAGCGTTGGTGACGCTGCCAGAGCTTGAGCTCTTCGAGAGCATCGAACATGGTATCGTCGTTTGGTCGGCGCTTCGCCTCATCCGTTGTGTTCCCATTGCAGCGTTTGAGTTGAACACAATGATGATCAGCATTATGCAAGCAAAGAAGGTGGAGTCCATGGAGAATTTGAATTGAGGGTGACGTGAGGGGAGGCTGGAGGTTTGAATAATGAACTTCGCCACTCGAATCATTTGCCCAGACGACAAGCCAGGGTCGTTTCTATTAGTTAACAGTCTTCGAAGTTCTTGGCCACATTCCCGATAGCTCAAAAAGCGGCCCGCAATGATACCAGTGTCGTTTACCTGGACAAGCAAACGATAACAGGTAACGCCCAACGTAACTGATGATCACATGTCAAATCACGATGACCTCTTCACAGTAGACATCTACGATCTAGTTGTATTCCTGTGCGCATCATTATCGTAAGTATTTCAACGTATTTTCTTCTGCAGCGCCGTCGTAGTCAAAGTCAAGGTCCGGCCACTATCGTCTCTGGCTACTTAGTCTTCTGAGCTTGTGGCTATCCTGGAGGAGGTATTGACGCTTGTCGTCGATGCGGCGTCAGCCTGCTATTGCTTTTGCCTTCATCTTTGCTACAGCGACCTCTGCTTCCGTTATCGATCACTCGAATGCGACATATATCGCAAGTGGATTACCATTGCTGCGCAATGATTGTCGCTGACATTTGCAGGTGCCAGTGGTTGGTGTTGAGCTTTTTTCAGGCGAATGGGTCAGAAGAAGCGGTGGGTTATCACTTCATTACGAAGTTAGAATGGTATCAGGCGTATGAATATGTAACTTTCGAGATGCCAGCGACAGACAGCTAGGATATCTTTCAAAGCAAGCAGTTCGGCAAATGTTGACCATGGTCATGTGCGTGAAGCCTCGACGACCCTATTTAATGTCGTAAATAGCATGCAGAAACGAAAGAACACCAGTCGTACAATTGATGAGGACGGCGTGTCTATTGTTGCTCGGGCCCTCCATGCCTACTTGCTATTCTATCGCTTCTCAATTTTCCCAAAAAAATTGTTGAAAACTGTCCGTGTGGATCTGCTACTTCATCTGGCTCACCAGAACCTTGTACGCTGCTTGGATCTTTTTGCGGTCTCCGGTAGCAACCTGCTCCGCGTATGTACCTGCCAGTTCGGTCGGACAGCCCAGCGACGGCAGGTATACGCTACACAGATAGGTCAGATACTCGACACCCAAAGACGCCACCAGCACTGCCTGCATGTTCACAATCTCTTTGACAGCCAGCATCGTCTGCATATCATCCAGGTCGAAGTGACGCAGCTTCGTTACGGTAAACATGGCACGCGTGAAGTCCTGCACTGCAATCTGCGTGAACCGACTTTTGCCCTCGGTCGATAGCTCGGCATGGACTTCAGTACGCAGAGCCACAGATGCTGCCGAAGTGGCTGCGGTCTCTGCACCCGACGCCTTGCTTGCCGGAGAAGGAGCGCTCCCGCCAATCCAGCGCTCAACCAGCATGCTGCCAATCGAAAAGCATGCACGGTTGATATTAGCATCTTGAACCTCTGCACAACCCTCCAGTACGAGACGCAACATGTTCTCCAGTTGTGCGACGTTTTGTGCGCTGATCAGCACGGCGTCCAAGCCGTGCGTAACCAGGTGCAGCAGGAATGTGTAGAGGTATTTTTGCGTAGCTTCACGTTCGAGCTGTGGAGCGTCCTTAGTCTCATCATGGGCGAGAGCGCTGCGTTCCGGCATCAACGTGCACAGGTGCTGCACAAATGGCAGTGTCGTCTTGTCCAAGAATATCCCCAGAGCTTGCTTGTGCTTGATAATAAGTTGGTCAACAAGCTGCACGATCTCGACGATCTCAGGCTGCTCACAGCCCATCATAAGCGTCTGCAGTGTTTCCTGCACGTTACCTAAGAAATGCTCACGGTCCAGCACAGTAGTCAAGCGGTGCAGCAAGAAAATCACCTTTGACCGAACTCGAGGAGTACGGGGGAGCAAGCGCAGCACGAACGCTGAGGCTGTGAGCACCTGCGTAAACGTTTCCTGTTGATTCTCCATGCAGTCTGTACCTTTGAATGCCTTAAGCACATGAGCAATAGCGTTAATGTGGGAAGCACAGGTCTCAGTAACGTGTTCTTCATCAGTCAGTGAACCCTTTGCCAGCTCATTTAATGTCGTATTCAATACCCGTAGCAATGGGTCCAACACGGCAACTGTGTACCGGTATCGGAGCTGCTTTGCGTTCATGCCCACCTGCTGTACTGGGGATACGAGTGAAGCGATAATCTGGCCGACGAGTTCAAACAGATACAACTGGTCATCGTAGGCTAGATAGGTTGATTTGTGTTGGCTAGCAAGCTCTTCACGCTCGCCGTCAATCGCGAGGCGCGGCTGCAGCGCGGTCAGAATGCTGGATGCATGAGGATTAACCGCGGCGCCAAGAGCCTTCACAAGGCGCAGACACAGGTAGCACACGCGAGAGCGTACACGAGTAGCCGGGTGAGCAAGTCCGTGTGCGCCAAACATCATCTCCAGTACTGCTAGAATAAGTGCTGGTTCGTTCTGCAGCACTTTGCTATACCGTACAGCTAGGTCGTAGTATGAAAGCAACACAGACGGGTGCAGCGGCGCGGCACTATTGGACGCGGAAAGCATACTGTTGTGAATCTGCACGACCATGAGAGTTAGTCGGCTCGTGGGCTCGTAGAATGGAATAGCCACGGTCTTCAGGGGCGCAAGTCCTTCCTTGAATCGGTACACAAGTGACAGGAAACTCTCTAGGTCAGGCGGATCAATCTCAGCAAATTGTCCCGGTAGACTCTGAGCCAGGTTCGTAAGAAAGGCAAGCGTGTCATGCGGTCGCTGGCGAACAATATTGAGGAATATGGTGTACAGACTGCGTCGGTATTCTTCAAACTCCGCAGCATCCGAGTCAGAGTCCTTAGGGAATCGAGTTTGGCGATAAATACCGTGCAAAATCTGCGGAATATACTCCGAGGGTCGAAATACTTCTGCCTCGCTCTGAAACTTGTCAGCCGCCTGCGTCTCTGCCCGAAGCAACGGGCCTCCCACCGCATTCACAATCTCAAAGACTTCTTCAGACACATCCTTTGACTCATGCGCGAAAAGTTCCCATACGAGTGGCATAAGTTGACAAAGTAGAGTAGCGCTAGCCTGTAGCAGATCGGCCCTGTTTGTATGGCGGAATGCGTCCATGCAAGTCACGAGCTCCAAGCCAACAATATTAATTACTTCTCCAATTTCTTCCGCAAATTCGTCATCGTCACGAATTGGCAGTGCCGCCAGCATCTCGAGGAACTGTAACTGCTGCAGCATCGCCAATTTCTTCTCCGGCGTCATACCCTTGTCAATCACCTCAAACACACAGTTAGCCGCTTGGCAGCGAAACGTCTCACTCTCACGCAGCAGCTTGATCAATAATGGCCAGAGCGTATCATTCACGACAAGGCCAATATCTACCCAGCTGATGTATCTTTTAAGCGTCTCAAGGGCGCTAGCACTCAACTGGCGCATAACATCACTGACATCAGCATTTACCAACACACGCGCAATGGCGTCAAAGCTTTCTCGCATACACGATCCTTCGCGCATAGCGTCCTTAATCTTCATATTGTGTGCAGCTTCCTGCTGTGTTCTCTGTGCATCAAACTCGACAATCTCCTCGTTGATAGCCAGCAAAATGCGAAAGTACATCTCCACAATAGATGCACCTTGTGGCAGCAATTCCAATAGCTCCATAAAAGCTGTTGGCCAACGGTCCGGATAATCTCTCTTGATCAGTCGAGTGATCACAACTGCTAGCTTGGTCTTGAGATAAGGTGCTTTGGTCTCCATGTAGTCCACATGACTTTGCAGCCAAGCCAATAGCTCCACCCGTACAGCCACAGCCACACCGTCATCTACTCCATTGACCAGAGCTTCCTGAAGTGCCTGAAGTGCGTAGAACTTGACCTGTTCGTGCTCTGAGCGCTTAAAAAGCTGCAGTTCGGCCCGCCAGCCGTCTACTTGGGTCTTGACTGCAGTACAAAAGCTCTCAGCCTGCAATTTGATTGTCTGTGCCCGCTGATCGTTAGTATCGGCCGTAGCGCATTGGAACGCAACAAGAACAGCGCGTTCGAACTCAGCAATATCATCCATGATGGAAACTACTGGACAGGAAGAAAAGAATATTTAGTAAGGAAGATAAAGGTGTTAGAGAATGTATAAAGGGGCGTTGCAAAGACAAGAAAGAGACGAACAAGATGAATGGAGTGGATTGGATGATATCTACCTGACGAGCGTCGTGTCGATCGAGAAAGACACAACTACTCGCTTGATTCAAGTGCTCGCTACCAATGCCAAAGTGTAGGTTGTGTATACACTTTAAACATAAGAATCAGTATACCTTTTATTTATAGCTGTGTATTTTTACTTGAAGCCAAGACTTTCGGACAATAGCTATATAAAGTCCCTTATGGCATAATAAAAATTAACAGTGTTAAATTGTACATGGACAAAAATGCAGACAACAGATAGGATCGACCTAGCCTAGTTGTTTCTATTTTTTGTACGTATCATATAGGATTAGGATTAGAAATAAAAGTACAAAAGTTTGCAATGGAAAAGATAGTTACATTGGCCTCGGTGGGTTTTATCAAGAAGCGTCACTTGCAGAGCGAAGCGAGTACTGCAAGTGAATTTAAGCTGGTGTCAACTACCTTAAAGCAAAGAAGGTCGCACTTGCCGTTGATGCCTGCCACAAGGTGTTGCACTTACCTAGTGTAAGCCTCGCAAGGAGAGGCTTGCAGTAGGTTCCTACCGTAAGATCAAAGTGAACCACGGCAACGAAAAAGTATGGAAATGGGTAATGATGTTGCATTGATCAGTATCTCTATCAAAATAAATGATCACGTACCGTAGTCGTAAGTCTTTTGCAAAACAGTTAAGTTCAGCTAGCCGACAATAGCATAGTCCCGAAGAAACGGGATAGGATTCTTAGGGCGGTTTTGGACCCCTTTGCAGATGGCAATATGTTGTTGCGCACCCGAGGGCGCAAACTTTCGACGGCAACATGGGCAGAGCACAAGCGTGGCTTGGTGTTTCTTGAAGCTTTGCTGCAGTGTATGGTCCTTCAACTTGTGCAAATTGGCTGTCATGGATCTCGCAGATATTGGTGGTGTTCCGACTCGGGCATTCCTCGAATTGGGAATAGAGAGCGGGCTTGCTGGGGTTCCACGCCCCCGAACGCCTTCTTGACCAAACACCCGCGGGCAAACAGCCTCATGCTTAGCAAGTCGACCTTCAGCAAAGCTCCGGCTACAGTACTGACAGGTCTCCATGTATTGTACCGCTGGTCCTGCCACAAAAGCGCTGTGTGTCGACTGCGAGCTGTGTTCTTTGGCGTCAGTATGCTTCTTCTGTTTGGCAACTTCTATGTCTAGAGCTGGGCATGCCGAAGATGGGTCAACTTCTTGCCTCGCGCATCGGTCAGGTGACTCCTTTGACCGATAATCCGGTGTACTAAATACGTGGTCTTGGCTGCCAGGTTTTTTCTGTGGTGTGTGCCCGGTGGAGCTCCGCTTGGACAGGCGACGTTTGGGACGAAGCAACAACAGACTATCTTGCATCGATGTAGCACCTGGTCTTCCATGAGGCGTGGGATCTGGAAATGACGAAGCATAGTGTATCGATCGCAGTGTGGCATCCTCGGACATTAACCCAAGAGTACGTTCGAAGCTCAGGTATAGCGGAGACAATCGCCGCTTGTGAAACTTCACCGTCGCGCATTCTCGAAAGTGCACAGCTAATTGATCAGACGGTTGTTGCTTGCCACAAAAGCAGCAAAACAAAGTCGTCTGGCGTTCCGTATTGAAAACGGCAGACAACGACGTAGAAGGATGATGCCCTAAACTCTGTCGCAACACCGAGCGGTGCAATGCCAACTCCTCTTCAGTAGCTATAGCCGCTAATTGTGGCTGACTCGAACTCGAGTTTAATTGATCTGGCCTACACCACCGACAACAACATTAGTCACTTTCATCTGCCTGCAACCTACTACACACACATACTTCTTCCACGATGATTCGCGTGTGCGTCGGTTGTAGTAGTACACTCGACCTTTTGCTGTGTAGGCCTCCTGCCATTCATCCTCTTGACCCTTCTCCTCCCCATCCTCGCCCTTGTTCTTACAGACCGTCTCATAGGCTTTACTGTGTGCTATCTGCTTCTTTCCTTTTCGATAATTCTCTTCCTCGCTATTGCCCGTCTCTTTTGTCTCCGATCCTATCTGTCCTTCTGGTACTCTCCAATGAGAAGTAGATTGTCCATCTCGGTCCCCCAATGTCCATCTGTCCTCCATCAATTCATGGACAAAATCCAGATAGCTTCTTTCCGCTCGCCTTGTTTTCCATTGCTCTACCTCCTGTTCTCCCTCGCTCTCCTCATCCCCATGGTCTCTACAGTCTTCCAGAAGCCGCAGAGCCTCTCGTACATTGTCCTCCACATCTGCCTCGTCCTCTTCAGTCATATCTTCTGATCTCATACGCACGTGTCGACGTCCAGCTACTGTAGACAGTGGCGTAGTCATCCACCCGTCGTCCTCCTCTTCGCTCTTGTGGGACGTCTCAGAGGACCAACTGCGTCGTTCTAGCTCGTCTCTTTCCACGACATCCTCTTTATGCTTCTCAGGCACTTGACCCACTGACTGCAACGTCATTACTGAATCTAGCGCATGTGATACAGAAACAGGCAGCGACTCACGACCGATGTCTTGCATTTTCAATTTAATTTTATGTTGGGTTGACGAATGCGAGAATATCATTGGACAAAAAGTAACCTTCTAAGCACACTCGTGGCCCTTTTTAATCAAAATCATTGTTTATTCCATGAGGTAGGTTCGTCTACATAATTATTACTATTTAATTATTCTCACACTATTGTGATAAGGTATCCGGATTCGTATAATCCCGACATGACGAAGACGACGACCTTGTCATCAAAGATCACAGCGCCTTCATCATGCAATGACGTAGCTCTTAACATCAAGGATGACGACCTCCTTTTATCCCCTAGCCATTCTGTTGTTTCCCGCAATTCTAGGGGCTTTCATTGTGCTACAATCGACGTGTCAATGCATCGCTTCCCGTTCTGTCTCGTGTGGTCTCCCATCCCAATCCTCACATGGTTTCTGCCGTTTATCGGGCATTTGGGTCTTGCAGACAGTAAGGGGTGAGCTATAGCCATTAATGAGCCTATTTGCTGGCGGAACGGGGCATAAAATGATCGTTTTATCGTATTGTTTAGGGTCATCTTCGACTTTGCCGGGCCCTACACTATTGGCCGCGACGCCTTCGCCTTTGGTGCTCCCACCCGCTATTTGCAGTGCCAAGTGGAACCTGAAGCTGTTTCGAAGTGGGATCAAGCGGTGGCTGCAGGATGCAAGATGTACGAGAAGAGAATGCACAATTTGTGCTGTGACAATTGTCATTCCCACGTGGCCGTGTGTCTGGAGCACGCCCACTATGCAGGGCGTCAACATTGGAACATGGTCCAGCTCTGCTTTTGGATGTTTTTTCGAGGAAAATATGTGAGTATAACAGGTTTCATCAAGACCTGGCTACCGTTCGTATTGGTGCTGGCAGTGGTGGCAATTGTGCGATCCGAGTGTAGATAATGAAGGTGTACAGGACGCTATTGCCTAGGACTTAGTGATAGTTCTTCACCGGTGTGTAAAAACATACTGATTGACAGCCATTGACTTATGCTGGTGATTGAGAGGATTTGCAATTCCATTCTAACGGTCCTTCAGACTCCTTCGTGAAGAACCGAGATCACTTTGATTTAGACCCACCAACCGGTATGCTTGCCCATGCGCTATCTCAATCTCACGCCCGAAGGGAAACGACTAATGCGCGCAATAATCCGCAGCCGTCTTTGCCATCGACTTCTCCGCTTCCAGTGAATCCCAACGTTATGATGCAAGTTGAGAATGAAGAGGACGAAAATGATGGAATCGACTTCAGGCGTCTGAGAGCCGAGCTAGACCGCTTATTAGACGATGATCTTCATGAAACCGACGATGAAGAGGTCGAAGAGCTTGAAGACAGCACTATCAATATGTCTTATAAAATTCGCCGCCCGAATATCACGACCAAGATCTACAGAGTTGACCGGTTGAGCCGCTCACTCTAGCTTTGGAGCTTATTATCATTGAGGGCAACAGACCCCACCATCGTGGGGATGTTTACATTACCATTAGTTGGTGGCGGTAAGATGTATCTGGATGGTTTGTGTTTGCGAGAATGATCAACTATTCCATAACACAAAAAATTTCAGAACTTTCGCGTACTTCATTGTTCAAAAGTCTTGCGTCTCTTTAATCGTATGTGCCTGCCTGCACAAACAGGAAGGCAAGCAAAAACTGTTAACCAAACCATAGAAACGCTGCCATTTACAGCTTTGAAGCTCGATTGTACCTTATCTCTCCTCCGCGCCGTCTTCTGGGGCTACGGTGCTTTTACAGTAGTGGAAGCCGCAGTTTGCATTGGTGGTGGTGCAATGGCTTGCATGCGTAACGAATCGCTGTTTCGACACTTAGATGTACTTCTACCATTTTGTCATGTACTTGAAGAGCTACATGTCGCTGGGGCTGCATCTCTTGTGATTGTCGCTGGGCGAGATGGAATATTGCTGTCTTCAACGTTGGAATTGCGCAATGAGTGGCCGTTCGTTATGATCGTGCTTCCTGTGGTAGCATTTTCGTTCCAGCTTGTTTAAATGAGGTAAATGAGCGTCCGTATCACCGAAAGTCATCCTTAATGGTTACGGCCATGAGCGTGAAGATAAGTACCATCACTCGGTGACTTGGAGCGCTGCATCTTTGCGAGAATTGTTGCAGTGCGACTTTAACCATTGTATCAACAACTGCTTGTGAAATGGAACGTGGGTCCCTTGGTGGTTTTTGCGAATTTGACGATGGCTATTAAGTGACGATTGCTCCAGTATATCGTGCGCCATGTTCTGTTACGCGTACGACGTCAGACGCCAATTTACAATCATTGCTGCATTCTGGTTTCGAGCACTCAAACGACGGGGGTTTGTCAATGGCTTTGGCATAACTTTCAGTCACTTATCTTCGCAAATTTTAGCAAAGATCAATCTGTAACTTAAAGTAAGCTTGGAGACTTAACTACTATGCCCAGCTGCGTTTGAGGATGTGATAGAAGGCAATGCAGAGTTCAATTTGGCTTCTTATTGTTTGCCGCTCCTTTTTCAAATACCTTGTCAAAAGTTGCGGTGGCGTTGAAGCAATGATGCAAAAGCATTGCACAAAATGTATGCTTTGTTAGGCATAACGAGAATAGCGCGATTGATTGTTAAAATTCCCGTCACGCGCAATCACTGCCTGCTTTATTCTCTTACGAGTTTCGTGACAAAGGGTAAGCTTGCCAGCAATTAGCGCTTTCTAAAGCCTTGCTCCTCTTGTAAGTTATGAAGGCACATTTGTAGAGATGCAAAAGAGATATGCGGACATCGCTTAGTGGGTCTTCTAGTTCACGTACGTTCAAACGTCTCTCAGGAGATGAAGTAGTGCGAGGCAAATCGGTTTAATCAAGTAGTGCATATGCCTTCCCTTCGTTCCAAGTTGCCAGCTTTTTCATTGTGTTCTCGCGGGACGTTATGCAGGCGTGTTGTTGCACAAATTTGCTGCTTTAGAAGTTTATCTACACGAGCTTCATTTACACAACTGGATAAAGCGGCTACCCGCCAACCCTCGGCCGCTTCCTGTCGGAGTCGTAGCAGTTTTCTCAATTCCTGTTTCTCGTCTTTTAAACAATGCACACGATAAATTGTAGAGCTTGACGAATGGAGGCGAAATCAGATCGCCATTACAGTGATCTATCTCACAGCGTGGTGGAGAAGCACAATTCTGCACTCGATTTAAATGTAATCGCACCTTTCGCACGACCGGACTAGACCATTCAGATCGAGGACGCGAAAGACTATACCTAAAACGACGAGTGCACAGGCAACAACCACCTTGGAAAAGAATGGGTAACACCGTCCAGCAAAGAATAGTGAGACAAAGCGACTGTCCCAGCCTTTCGTGATGCTGCCATCAACTAAAACATTGTTTTTTAGTGGTCAGAAGCAGCTAGTAGTCTGGCATAATGCTTTGCGTCAACCGGTATTTGGCGTCCGCTTGTCTGGCAGTCATAATAAAAAATTCTGATGGTCAAAAGAATGTTGCAAGACAACATGTCAGCTGTCGTGATTCTGGCTAGTAGAGACTTATGCACAACAACCCACTGGCTTGTCGTACGTAATCTTTACAAGCCAGACCGCAAGATGACTCAGGACAATCTTAATGAAACTACAAGAGAGCGGTTGGGAATATCGGCGCAATCGGAACGGATAATGCAGGCCGGTCGCCGGAGAGGATTTGTTTTCGCTCATGTTGTTAACAACTGGTCAAAGCGGTGTGTGAATATGTGTTATACAGTTGTTTCTGAGGTAAGCTGTAGCGTTTGTATGAGTCGGTTCCTCCGAAAGATGTGCCGCTCGCTACCCTACTGTTGCAATTTGAACCAAATCCGCCTTATGGGTACGGTAGAAGAAGCACCCGCGCTCTTTCATTAACGCCGGAGTAAGTAGATATCTGAGTCTCTTCGTTAATAAAAAATGCTGTCGCTTGCTAACTAAGTAAGAAAAATCGCTACGGGTATGCGATTCTCCTTCTATTTCTTCGGACGGAATAGTCCTTCAACGAAATCGAGCCATGTACATGTTTCTTGGCCTGAGGTGTTAACTTGAGTGTCCTCGGGCTGCACTCAACGGTAGCCCACACTAGTTAGAGTCAAGCGTGGTCCTATGGTGTATGTATTATACCGGCTGGTGAGCACCTCGAACTGAACATGGTGCGACGTCGGCAGCACGCACCTAGCAGCCTTGACGTCACTGACGAAACATGCTTCATTTTTCTACACTAGCATGGTGCCTCCCATGGGTGAATTACGGGATCAAAGCTGATCCAACTCGATTGGAAAGCTTGCATCATGACTAGTTGGTATTAAAGCCGTAATAGCGGTCGCTTTGTCTTGGAACTTCATGACTCAAAACTCAAAACACAATTTCATCGTCCAACTTCTGCACCCGACGGTACTTTTGAATTCGGTTTTAAATCTCGGAACCACCGGCCTTCGGTGACAAACATGACGATGCAGACACACGACTCGACAGAAGTATTGGCTAAAGGTGACGAGAACGCAACGTCTAGTAAGAAACGATCTACGTCGGCTGTCGTGCGTGTCAAGCGACGTAGCAGCAACGATGCGGCTCAACGCGTGTACGACAGCGACCGATTCAAGCTCGTTCAAAGTCGGCGAGGCTCGGCCAGTCCTGTTGACGTGCCAACTGCCTTAGAGCCGACATGCAATCAAGATATTAACGTCGAAATGGAGCGACCAATGGAAGCTGCACCACCGCCAGCTGCGGCCGTGGAAAAGAAGAAAAAGGAGCCCACGCCGCAGCCGGTCGTGCCCGATAAGATCCTAGAGGCTTATCTGGATGCTCACGGCTACGTCAAGACTCGGACATATGTCAAGGGCAAATTTTTGGGCAAGGTGTGATGCTATATTGTGGTTGGGATAGACTGGAAGCTAGGAATCGGTGCTGACATATTGTGTAGGGAGGATTCGCTCGTTGTTATGAGTTGAAATGCGAACAGACAGGAAAGATTTTTGCGGCCAAAGTGGTGGCTAAACGCTCGCTAGTCAAACCGAAGACCAAGCAGAAAGTGAGAAACATGCGAGGAGGAGATACAAAGGCTGACAAGGTGCTGATACAGTTTGTCGTTTCTATGATGTGTACTTTCTCGGTACCTTTTATCGGTTGTAGTTTACTTCGGAGATCAAGATTCACAAGTCACTGGATCACCCACAAATTGTACAGTTTGAACATTTTTTTGAAGACTCGGAAAACGCCTACATTGTGCTGGAATTGTGTCGCAACCAGTCTATGCTGGACTTGATGCGGCGGAGAAAGCATTTGTCCGAGAGCGAAGTAAAGTTTTACATGCGCCAGCTCGTAGAGGGACTGGCGTATCTCCATGACAAGTTAGTAATTCATCGTGACTTAAAGCTGGGGAACTTGTTCCTCACATCAGACATGCGACTCAAGATTGGAGACTTTGGGCTTGCTACTCGACTTGAAAAGCCTGAAGATCGCAAGCGCACCATGTGTGGGACGCCAAACTATATTGCGCCTGAAATTTTGAGCGGACAGCGTGGCGACGGACACAGTTTTGAAGTTGACATTTGGTCTACTGGTGTTGTCATGTATACGCTTCTTGTGGGACGGCCTCCTTTCGAAACAGACGATGTCAAGGCCACATATAAGCGTATCCGTGCTAACAAGTATGACTTTCCAGAGACAGCACACATTTCACGGTTGGCGCAATCGCTTGTTCGCGGCATCCTGCGCAATGACCCTGGCGCACGACCATCACTGGAGCAGATTTTGAAGCACCCGTTCTTGGCTGATGAATTTGTACCGACAACACTGCCAAGAACTGCACTACTTGCGACACCACCTTTGTGCAAAATTCAATCGTTCGCTAGTCGCCACAGTGACAGTGAACGCCTTGCAAGCTCGACTGGGGTAATAATTTTGCCGCCTGCTGCATCAAAGAAGTATCCGCTTAGGACACGAGATATCAACGCTCGCATTCAACGCGCTTCTGATCCTGGGACGTCGCCCTCGTTGGCGCAGTCGCTGCCTCCTGCGCATAAGCGTGACGGCTCCGGTAGGACATCAGAGTTCTCAAGCTCGACAAAAAGAAATTTGGCAGCTAGCAGCAGCACTGCAGTGAAATTGCCGCACACGGAGGCAGTTGACACTCCTTCGGCTGCCTTTCATAACGTGTTGGAGTCCGCATATAAGTCACTATCACGATTCTTTTTTTTGCAAGAGCACAGTTGCAGCGGAGACGATGGCGACAAGAGGTTGAGTGAGTCGTCATCTGCTGCTACAATCGTTGCTGCAGCGCAGAGAGTGAAGGAGGTTTGCGCTGAGGCTGAGAAGATCTGTCCACTCGTCCCTGCCACTCTGTGGATATGTCAGTGGGTGGATTACACATCCAAATATGGTATTGGCTACATGCTTTCGAATGGTGAATCGGGTGTGTACTTCAACGACTCCACCAAAATGATTTCATCAGCAGACGGCCGGGTTTTCGAGTACATCGGACGCAGTCATAATGCAAGCCTAGAACCTCGGGTCCGCTACACCACGGATGATTATGATCCGGTGCTCAGCAAGAAGGTGACACTGTTGGGCCACTTTAAAGGCTATTTAGTGGACGCTCGCGTGGAGAACGACGAAGCAAGTATTCTTGAAAGTCAGCTTGCACAATCTTGCGTGCTGTCTCGCGAAGCTAGCACGGATACCAGTGTACTTGGAAGCAGCAATGGCGATGGAGCGGCCCAATCGATGGTATTTGTCACAAAGTGGGTCAAGACTCGTCACGCGGTGCTGTTCCAACTCTCCAACGGGGCAATTCAGTTTAACTTTTTTGACAAGTCGAAGCTTGTGCTATCTGCCAATGCTCGCGTTGCGACGTATCTGAACCGCGATGGTATCCTGGCCGTGTTCTCGTCCTCTAGAGTTATCCTCACGTCAGAGCGACCAGATTTAAGTAAACGCTTGCGTTATGCTAAAGACATGCTGCAGCAAATGGTGCGGACAACAGAGCAAAAGTAGTTCAGCTTGAGCTGCATCGTAGACTTATTGCTTACACGTAATTATAAATTCTATTGTCAATACTTTGGTAACGTCCTTGAATTCTGTTAGTAAGAATGAAGGCCCAAATGCTCGCCGTAGCAGACTGGATTGCTCCACTGGTGACTGAACTGCTGTTTCAACTGTCAATTTTGCTGCTTTGGGTCAATTGTGGGGCAATCCCATCTTTGTGGCCTTGTCCTCAGTTTTTTCGATGATACTTGAACTACTTTGGAGCAGAAGTATCTGTAGAAACCCCGTCTTGCGGGATACTATGTTGAGGTCGACAACGTCTTGTTCTCGGTCTTAAATCTTGACGAGCGAGACGGCCCTCGTTACAGTTTTGTAGCTCAGATTTAATTGATAAGATTTAACCAGAGACACAGCACGACTTGCTGACTACGTTTCGCAGGTCGATCGAGATCTGTTCACGTTCGATAGTCTTATCGTTGCTTACGCTTAATGATTATTTCCGGATACGTTCTCCTCTGGGTTTTTTCCTCTGGCATACTTTTACTCTCGAGGGCTCGTGGCCTTCAGCTTTTCATGACGGGCGTTTGGACTGGGACGAGGCTGCGATACCACAGCCTCGTCCCAGTCCAAACTTCAGCGAATTATTGATGAGAATGTTCAGCAGAGCAATCACAAGATGAAGAAGGAGCAAAAGTACTTGTGTATCAGGTGTAGTGGCTGTCTAAAAATTGTCATAAGTGAGGTATTGGTGATGAAAGAGGTGATGAAGCACAGCAAACGCAGCTTAGCAAAAGCAAAAACTTCCTTGATCATTCTTATTTTGTAGCTACAAACACAGCAAGGATGCTGTTGTGTCATCTCGGGAAACGCAAAAAGAACTCAGAATGAAGCAGCTTGCCATTAGTATCGTATAGGGCTAGCTCTCAATAGAATATCGCGCCTACGAAACAATGCCATTATACGTACGATACATGCATATCTCAGTCTTATCAGTTATCTTCTCGTCACGAACAGAAACGTCAGCCCACTATGGAAAAAGTCTTTAGCCAACAGCCTTTTAGTACCGGTTGCAAACGCTTCTATCACCGTTCCCGGCATTTTATCTGGTAGATAACCAAAGAGCTATCAGTTGAATATGCATCGTCTTGGATGTGTTCCTATTTGACCGTAGCAGTCACCGCACCATCTTTTCATTGCCCAAGTCCACAGCTTCAAACGAGAGATCCAGATTGGGGAGGAAGCTCCTAAAACAATGATACCCTCGGCGATTTTGTAAGTTTTCTAAGTAACTATTTAAATAGTATTACAAACAATTATCTCTTCCTTGCTCGGTACACCGCCGTCCTATAGATTGCGCATCTTCGGCACTGAGTCTTTCTAGCGGAGGAGCGTGGCCCCGTTGTCTTTTCCGACGCACACCAAGGGAATGGCTTCTGTTATTCGAAATGATCGAATAACAGAAGCCATTCCCTTGGTGTCAGTGGCACAAGCTTTCTCTCGCTGCGGTCAATACTTAGGAAAACTCACATCCGGCACCAGACCCCAACTTTGTCGTCATCATTCCAAGCAAAGCTTCCTTTCGGCGCCATGTCTTGAGTTTTAATTCGTATTTGAAAGGGTATACAAAGACAAAGGAGAATCAACCTTGAAATATTAGTACACAAACAGCTGAAGTAGTAGTAGTAGTACACAAAACAGCTGGAAGGACAGAACACCAACGGCGGTTTGCGTCGAAGCCGAGGAATTCGTCGCAGACGTAAGTAACTGCAGCCATGGAGGTTTTACTAGCTGAGACCATGTAACAACCCTCCGGGGTTGGACACATTCTGGTCATTTTACTTGTCGACCAGTAACTAAGATATTAAATCGACTAATGACGGACATGGCCATTTCTCCGGCGATGTTGGCCGTATGTGACCGCTTCGACGCCGCTAACGACCTCGTGCTCGAGCACGTTAACGCATTCCTAGATGTATCGCCCAAGTGGACTTTAATGCGTGCAGCATTGGCTGGTCACTTGCATCTCGTACAACGGGTGAGTCGACGCAACCCGAAGAAGTTCCAGCGCTGCTGTCAAGAAGCCATGGATTCGGCCGCTGAGTTTGGCCACTTGGAGGTGGTGCAATGGCTGCACACGAACCGTCGCGAGGGCTGCACGACGGACGCCATGGACATGGCAGCCTGTAACGGCCACTTGGAGATTGTCAAGTGGCTGCACGAGAACAGAACCGAGGGCTGCACCACTAACGCCATTGACTTTGCAGCGCAACTCGGCCACTTGGAGGTGGTGCAGTGGCTGCATTTCAATCGCAAGGAAGGAGCCACCCACTACGCTATTGACAATGCCGCAACGTACGGACACTTGGACGTGATCCAGTGGTTATATGCACATCGAGATGAAGGTTGTTCTCAGTCGGCGGTAGTGAACGCCATCAATGCAGGACACGACGACGTGGCCAAGTGGCTGGCAGCCAACTGTAAGAATGACTGTAAGAATGGCAAGACAGGATTCGGTGAGTACTTGGCACGACGAGGCTACTGGGACGTTGCCGCTTTGAAGGACAAACACCCGTATCTAAAGGAACTAGTGGATGAGTTGATGCTCACGGATGACGAAGAAGAAGACGAGCAAAAAAGATTACGACAAGCGCAGGAGGAAGATTTTGTAAGGCGGTAGAGCACAGGTACCTGCAGAAGCCAAAAAAACGTTGAACGCGCAAATTCGAGTAGACTCGATATTCTAATAAGCAATTACTTACATCACCACCATAAATTGGACGGCCAAATAACACTGACACGCCACGGTATGGGTTGCACGTACAAGCTTATGCCTTGAAACAACATTCTTCCGCCCACAAAAGTTGGGAATCCATCAGCAGCATTTTCAAATTTCAATGTCGTCGTGATGTGCAGTACTGAATACACACAGTCTCTAGCGAATACATATGATGCATGTACATAGTTCAATTGGACACAGATTTCTCTTTGCACACACTAGTGGCCTGTGTGAGGCATCGTGTTTCTATGACCAAAGAACTGCTGGCTGTTGTATTGGTATTTGGTTCATGACCATCGCTACCACTGTCTATTTTCCGCCGGTGTGCGTACGATGCATTCAACGAGACGACTACGGATGAATGTTTGCAAAAGAAAAGCAGATACAGCACATGCTGAAGTTGTGACGAGACTACTTGTCCCCCCCCCAGAGCTATACATAACAATGCTTCGACATTAAGAAATGAGTTCTGACGAATTCACGGGGTTATTGAATAAAGTCGTACATTCTACTTCTCCTCGTTGCTGCATGCCACTTTTCCAAACCTGTCGTCGTTTGACTGGCCTCATCGTATAGTTTACCTTCACAAACGTAAAGGTAACCAGCTCAATTACACAACGGCTGTTTTTAATACAGTGTATGTGCACTAAGCAGTTCCTACAAAAGCATTTCAAAACTCAGTCGATTATTTTGATGGAATTTGTGCAAATGATGCCAATCGTAGCTTCCGACAAGAGAACACAAGACGGAGTGAGTGAGGAATGAATACCTAATTAATTTGCAAAAGGCAAGTAGTGTGAAATATCGACGGTCTTAAAGCTTGAGGCGTCCACGTTTCCTGGAACTCAGCAGATATCAAAATATCGATAGCGAGCAAAAGGTACAGTCCTGTTGCCCAACGACAGCACCTGACAAGCTTTCGTGCTTGGTATAAACAGGAGTTAACCTGCCCTCGCTGTTAAAGCTTGGGTCCAAGTCGTTCCAGGACCGATCGCTTTTTGCCCTGCGGCTCGCCGGATCCTTTGCCTCCACGATCATCGCTTTTCTTTTGAGAGGGCTTCTTCCGGTCATTTCCACCACTTCTTCTTTCGCCCTCCACCTCGATCCGTCGTTTATCAGTATCACCACTTGCAGCACCACCACCGCCACCTCCACGACGACGGTTTCTACCTCCACGTGAACCACGAGAAGATCCGGGCGTTGTCGTAACTACGCGTCCACTTCCACCGCCATTGCCACCCGAGCTTTTCTCGCTACGACGCTCGCATTCCTTCTCAACACTGCGACGTCGTTTCCGGTCACCCGCGGCGGTCGTGTCATCTGCAACATCGCGTTTACGCTTTCCTTCACGTTCTTTGCGGTCACGAGGACGATCGCGTTCTCGATCTTGGGTTTTCTCGCGATCACGGGGTCGTTCTTTTTCTCGCACGCGATCGCGATCGCGGTCCCGGTCCCGGTCGCGAATACGGTCGCGATTGCCGCGGTCGCGGTTGTCTCGGTTTTGATCACGGTCGCGGTTTCCACCATTACTGCGATCTTTCGCACAAGATAAAGAGGAACTCTTGTCCTCTCCGCGCTTCCTCGATGACTCCGTGCGTCGCCGAGACGATTCTCGAGATGACTCACGACGAGAATGCGAGCGCGAGCGACTACGACGACTACGAGACGAGGAACCCTCTCGTTTTTTTGACGTTGAATCACGATCACGATCACGATCGCGATCGCGTCCGCGGTTGGTGCGACTAAGAGATGTGTTATGCTTCCGAGATGAGAAGCGGCTGCCATTGCGACCATTATCACCCTTTTTTTCATGTGAGCCACCACCACGAGATCTCTTATCATCATTAGTCTTGGAATCTTTGCGTGTCATACTTTCATCACTTTTCTTACGGCCCAGCGTTGTAGGAGTCGTCGAGCGGGGAGTCTCATTATCACTTAGCATATCGTCATCCATCGGTTCAGCCAAAAAGTCAAGATCAATAGCTGGCGCCGCAACCTGATCCAGCTTGACGTCCTTAACCGTGCTTTCTTGTTTCTTCTTCTCTTCTTTTGGCTTTCTGTCCTTATCACTAGAATCTCTGCTGGAGTCCTTGTTAGAATTCTTCCTAGCGTCCTTGTTAGAGCCCTTCCTAGTGTCCTTGTTAGAGTCCCTCCTGACGTCCTTGTTGACGTCCTCCTTGCTGGCGTCCTCCTTGCTGGCGTCCTCCTTGCTGGCGTCCTTGCTGGCGTCCTTGTGGGTGTCCTTGTGGATGTCCTTGTGGGTACCTCTGTTGGCAACTTTGTTGCTGTCTTTGTTGGTGTCTCTGGTTACGTCCTTATTGGAGTCTTTATTGATGTCATCGCGACTAGTACCGCTTTTGTGCTCGTGATGATGGCGGTTGCGACTTGTACTGCGTGACCGGCGAGAGGAGGATGCACGCGAGAAGCTTGCATGTTCACGGGTCGTTTTGTCGTGCCTAGAGCGCGAATTGCTACGGCTACGTGCCGCCTTGCGATTGCGGCTACGACTACGACCACGACTCCGACTACGCTTGCTGCGTTCTCCGTCACCACTGCGTGCTCCTCGCGATTCTTTCCTGTCACCGCGACGCAATCCCCGTTGTTCCTTCCCGTCGCCACCGCGGCGATCGCGCTCACTCGTTCCATCAGGGCCAGTCGAGCGGCCCCGTGTACGAGAGCGATCTCTGTCGCGAGAAGTAGAGCGATCGCGGCGTCGGTCGTCATCCCGACCACCACAAGACCAGCGGTCTCCTCCACGACCTCCAAATGGCGGCATCGGTCCATCAAACCACGGCGGAGGAGGTCCAAAGTAGTCTGGATGTCCAGGTGGAGGCCCAAAGTAATCGGGTCCAGGACCACCAAAGTATCCCGGAGGCGGCATTCCACGGCCACCGCGGCCTCGGCCACCACCGCGACCACCCTTCATGGCGCCACGGGGCCCACCAGGCCCTGGGAATGGACCATCAAACCACGGTCCAGGCGGACCATCAAACCATGGTCCAGGTTGTCCACGGGGAGGTCCATCAAACCACGGACCAGGGGGAGCATTAAAGCCCAATGGGGGACCACGAGGGCCGTCGGGACCCCAAGGCATTTTGTGAACAGGAGGCCCTTGACTAGAAGGTAAGCCTTGCGATCCTAGGCTGGGTGAGCTCTTGTCTATATTTTCGGTTGATTGGCCACCACCATTAGACGACGCATCGCTTGTCTTCCGCGACGAACCATCGATATCTTCGTTTCCTTTAGCTGCAACTTTATCGTCTTTAGGAAGTGGAGGATGATGCAGAGGCTGTAGAAGAGACTCTGACGAAGGCGCAGCTGCATTTCGCGGTAAAGAAGCATCTTCGTTCTCGTCCCCATCGCCAAAAATGTCGCCACCAAACTCATCCTCTTCTTCCTCACCACCACCTTTCTTACCCTTCTTAATTTCCAGAGTAGCATCTGCACTGTCGCCAGAGCGACGCGCACCTGAGTTTGCAGTTTGTTCTGCGGCTTTCTGTTTGGCCAGCGCCTTCTCCTCAGCTTCCTTGACTAGCTGTTCCCGCTCTTGTTGCTCAGTACGTGCACGCCTCAAGAACTCGTCCACTGAAGTACGTAGCACTTTGTTCGGCAATAGCTTCTCAGGTGACATGTTGCTTGCGTTGCACAGCGGACATGTAAGCTTGTGCTCGATCAACGCACTGCGAAGGCACTCATCACATGCGGACTGGGCACGCATACAGATTGTTAGTCACCACAGATAACAACACTATGCAAAGGACAGGAACATGGCCGTCGTTGCTTACCTCTTGGCAGCACGGGATAAGCACAGCGTCGTTCATGAGCCGTCTGCAAAGGGGACATGCCAAATGCTCGGGTGGATTCGAGATGAATTGATCCAAGGTGGCCGAGCCGCCCGACCGGGCCATTAATTTAGAGAAGTTTTTATTCTGTGGTTCTATCACAGCTAGCCCGCCCCATGGCGCATTCACTACCGTTTTGCCCGCACCTACGGGAATCTCGCTAGGATCGCTCACGGCCTTCATAAAAGACTTGGGAATGCCAGTTTTCTTTTTCACACGGTGCTGGTCAAACTCCGGATCCCCATTCGTAGGGCAATTTTGGATGTAATGGCCGGGCGTGCCACATCGATAGCACACATAGTTGGACGGCGGGTCGCCTAGCAAGTTGGGTCCACTGGAGGCTCCAGGTCCCCCCGTGCCACGTCCTCCACCTCTTCCGCTCATCACTCCTCCTCGACCGCTAAAGTCTCCTCCGCGTCCGCCTCGGCCAAAACCCCGTCCGCCAGCACCTCCATTTCCTCGTCCGCCAGCACCTCCATTTCCTCGTCCGCTTGCCCCTTCTCCACCTGGTCCATTGGCCGAGTAGTAGTTCATTACATTACTGGCGTTGCTGCCACTGGAAGCTGTCCATGTCTTATTACCTAATCTGGATCCACGTATATCTTCTGCTTGTTCATGAATAGACTGCAATGCAGCCATTTCATCTTCCATCGTTTGTGCTCCTGCAGCCGAATCGTCCGTATTCAACGAAAGTGTAGCCATGCTGTAAGAAAAAAATCAGTTTTAGAATCATTACCAAAAGTCAGTAAAAGCTCTCCTCCTGCCATGCAATATTTCCAAGTAGAATCTAGTAGCCACGTACGGCAGGGGCGGAGTAGGTCCTACGGGCGATGGACCGACCATTGCAGCCACTGGTGGTGACACTTGAATTGATGCAGCTGCTGCAGCGGCCGCAGCAATAGCTGCTTCATGTTTCATACGAGCAAGCAA
This sequence comes from Peronospora destructor, assembly GCA_011800735.1. Classification (NCBI taxonomy): domain Eukaryota; phylum Oomycota; class Peronosporomycetes; order Peronosporales; family Peronosporaceae; genus Peronospora; species Peronospora destructor. The sequence goes on along the minus strand of WBRY01000034.1, from coordinate 85,466 downwards.
TCCACTACCCGGTTGTTTACTAGGAATGCGTTTGACTGTGACGCTTGTATTCCGAGGTAATTGCGTGTTCTCATCGTCATAAACTTTGCCGTTCTGAGCGTCGGTGATTACGAGATCAAAGTCCAGTCCTTTGGCTAGTTTTTTCTTCTCTACAATAGCTTTTTTCAGGTCTAAAACACGAATGACAGCGCCTGGAAACGTCACGGTATCAAATTCCTTGGCCGACTTGAACTTGAAATGAATCGACATAATTGAAAAGGTTCAAGAGGCTCTAGAGAGTTATTTGAAGCTTCAGATAAATGTTTAGACGGAGCGCTATACGATGAGCCGACGCTGGAGACTTGGATCGATGTGAAGGACACACAATGGCGTCGAGAAGATGCGCTTGACGTGGCGTTTCTAGAGCTGGTTGGTAGAGGGGGCTATATGAAAGTGGATACCTGTAAGAACTAATGTCCTGTAGCTTGCGTAAAATGTATTACCTGACGATGTACTATCAATTCTAATGGGTGGTTGCAAAAATGAATAGATTCTTAAAAGATATACTCCAAATTCACAGTCAGTTCTGCAAGATCGTTATATGGTGTGGCTGACGTAGAAATCGCGCAAGAGTGATGGTTTTATCGGTTGCACCACATGTTATGATTGATTGACACTCGCAGTCTGCATGACAGGTTTCCTATATCCGGTAGTACTTTCGTCACCCATAGGAGTGCTACTAGATGTTTGCTATTTCAGGTAAGCAGGCCATTATTTTACTTACATTAAGATCTGGCGGCTTCGGTCTGTAAGAGATCTTGATGTGTTTATGACTACATGGATTGCTTTTATTTTGCTCCTTGTAAGCTCTACGCAACCCGGTATAGATTCGTCCTCCTGTAACAACGTTACAGAAGATGCCTGCTTTGAATTGACGGTAGGCATATCGTCAATTCTAAGCACGCACCTTCTCGGCATTGCACAACCCATCAGTTAACAGACAGCGGCTAAGTCACTTCCTTCACTATCTCCTTTGTTGCTAGTCTCGCTACGTGCGGGTGCTGCAATCGTTTTGTAGCCAGCTCTTCCGGACGAAATAGCCTCGATAAATGCTTCAGAGCGCCCATAACCCTAAGCTGACGTTACCAGGCTCGTGACGACAGTGATGTCGTCCATCTTGCCACCACAATACTCATAGCCTGCCTGGTGCGCCGCGATCGCAAACGGCGTCTCCATCTTAGTGCATTTAGCAGCCTCGTGCGCAGTGTGGGCGATACACGACGCGGCCTTCTCCATACTGTGCAGGTCAAGCTCTGTCGTAGATGGCAACACCGCGTCCAAAAGACTTGCAATTTGCTTCGAAAATAAATTGTCAAAGCTGCCGCGTAGTACCAAAAAATATAACATCGTCAATATATTCCATGCCACACAAGGAATAGACCAGAAACGTACAGTCCGTCCGTCCCTAGCACTACAACGTCGCCTTCCTGCGTCTCAAGATCATAGACTTCGCCCATCTCAGGCTACAACAGCAAAGCATCACGTCAAAAGACCATATCAAATAGCAACTAGACATCTTCGTGTAACCAAAAGACTTACTTCATCTCCGTTTGCCCCAAAGCCAAGTTGGTATGGACAGTTAAAGTAATGGCACTGACTAGATGTCTCATGGACAATCTGCCATCTCAAAGCATCTCCAATTTTGTCCAAATATAACCGACACACGATAAAGCCCGAGTCACCCAAATTGATCGCCCGCAATGACAAATCTGCATGTAAAAAAAGAGTCCAGCATCCGTCACAATCTGCATCCATTGTATCCACTCAGCGTCAAACAAGACAGATAAATTACCGTCCAGTTGCACGATACATGCCGTGGAGCTACCGGGACACTTATCATCCAATCATCACATCGTAAACCTCTTTTTGTCCAATCAAATTCCAAACTTTCACACAAACCTGCGCACTGCGATGCGCCACCGTTAGCACTTGTAATGGAGTAGGCGTCTTGTCAGCCATCGTCACCACCTCCTCGGCCGAGATCATGAGCGTCCGCGCATACTCGCCTGAATCAATACCCTACTTTTTCGTTATATAACGCCGTAAAAAACCGGTTCATTTACGAATAAATTACCTTGCGAGCCCAGCCGCCAACACCGTCCGCGACGCCCACAGTATCACCGCTTATAAACCAGGCATCCTCTCCACCTGTAGCGCGCTTCTGTGGGTGTGTGAGTCCACAAGCGCTCGACTGAAGACGCAACATAGGTCGTCGCTGCCGCTTGACGCTCATACAACGGACCAAGACGCCCTTCATCCACAAGCCAGTACTCGGTACTAGTCGTCGTGTCATTTAATTGTAATTTATTCGGGTAAGCTGCTATCTGTATACTTTTAAAACCGTTGGCCGGATATCCGTACTAAAACCGTTAAAACACGGTTGAAACCCGCCTATCCCTGTCAAATCCGTTCGAGCAATTATAACCAGTCGTATCTCCAACGAATGCAGCAGCCCCCGGCCATCGACGTGATCGACTTGGTCGACGTCACGGATGACGGCACTATCGAAAGCCATAAACGCCGACGTGACTCATCATCTGAACCACGTCGTACTCATCGGAAGACTGAAAGTCGTGTCTTTTTTGGTGAAGTAATGGCTCAGGAACGTGAAATGAAACGTCTTCACTATGAGATGAGTCGTCAACAGCTTCAATCGAGCTCTTTCCAACTGCGTAAAGATGAGACAATGATGGAGCAATCAACTGTGTGTCTGATGCCGAAACGGACCGAAAAACGACGTAGTGCTCGTCAAAACCTACGACGTAAGAGAAGGTCCTGCTCATCGGATGGAAAAGTATCTCTTTTAAAGGAAAAAGGACCAGTACGACGGATTACAAAAAATCAAGAGACGGTTCTTGATGTGGTATTGCACTCTACAGCTTGGCGTAATGTCAAACTGAAGGATGCACCGAGTAACCTCTTACCAGATCGAAAAGATCTGCTACAGCCTTTTGCAATTGAAATGAGAGATATTCCATTGGATGAGTTTGATGAACATGTCAAGAGGAAATGTCAAGTGTCTAGGACGTTTCTCAAGCCGAAACTATTGACGATGACGTCGGGGACGTTGGGGGAGGTAAGACAGAGAGTGAGAATGCGATACAAGTAGGAAAGAAAGAGATAAAGAGATTGCTGGATGTTGTTGGAGCTAATTGTTTATTTTCTACATTCAGGCTCGTGACATGATGCAAACGGATGAAAAAGTGCGTGCAGTAATTGACGAAGCGACGCCGCTGATTAAAAAGTGTCATGCGGCGAGGGTGAAAGCCATTGTTGCCAACACTCGACAGCAGATTGCGGCCTATTTAGAAGATCGATCGGTTGTTCGTGCGAAGATGTTATCGGCGATTGTTGGTACGACTGGGATAGATGGAGAGGTTGGTGTGATGTGATGATTTGAAACTGACGAATATCGTGTGTTTTGTTGTAATGACAGCCTTCCCACTCCAAATCTCATGGCTTGAAGAGGTTGCTGCGCGGAGGCTACTCCGAGATGCTGAGTTCATGCTCGATAGCGAGGACCGTCCCCACTACTCAGTTGAACGAAACGAGTCAGGTTACTCTGAGCAAGTGTACCCGAGAACAGTGACATATCTCAGGAAAATAACTCCACTCCCGCGCTCAACAACTTGCATGCTGGTTTGGGGAACGCACCATGTCGAGGATGACCCGATCATTCGTTTCGTACCGTACTTCAGTGCTAGAAGTAACGTCAAGGTGGAGGGGCCTCAAGTCGGAACCATGGATCCTTGTCATGATACACTAGTAGGTATGGATGACGAGGTGAAGGAGTTTGTATTGCGGTATGTGGTGAGTGTTTGCGGGAGCGACCAGAGCATTTTCGACGCGCTTCAACGAATTGGTGCATTTGCACAACCTTTTGCAAATTATTGCGATATCTTTGACCGTGAAACTCGAGTGCAACTACGGAAGCGGCATTTGCACGAACTGGAAGCGCAGCAAAACAGCGATGACATTTCTGCACACAGAAAACGTGTAATGTCCAGGGTTTTCGATGAGTGCCGCGCATTGCAAGCTGGGACGCACCTGCGTGACCGGTTGGAGCCACTTCCGGCACATGTGGTTTTGAACTATCTGCAACATGGTGAAGAGTTAGGTGTGCGAGGTGCCCCATCGGAGCAATATAGAGAACTGGCGATTAAGTACCAAGATTTCTTCTGCCGCCGCTGTTGCGTTTACAGCTGCAGAAACCATGGTCGTGGACAGCCTTTTCCGATCGTGCGTGTTGATCCACGCTATCCAGTGGTCAAGGCTACTCTAAAACTATGGCGACGAGTCGAAGAAGAGCAACTGCAATCTATAGAGGATAATGGTCTAGAAACAGATGGCGAAGAAACTTCTGAAGCTGATGAGCCAATGCCCGAGCTGGTGGCCACTACTGACTCTTCTGTAGCGACAGAAACGCAACAGACTTGTGATGCGACAAATACGTTTGCCGGTGAATTTGCGCGAAGATCGCTACGTGCTCAAACGGCCGCAAGTACAATGGCGTCATCAAAACTGAACGCGGTTCGCGCTCACACGAAAAAGATAGTGCGTTCCAAGACAACAGATGTGTCGGAATATTTAGGTTTGGACGGTATTTACCAAGGGATCACGCAGGATAAAAAGTTGGCGATTTTTTCTACCGACTTTTGTTGTGGGCCTCATTGCTCGAAACCTGCGTTGGAAGCTATCGAACATGGAAAAAGCCATGGCTTCAGCTACACAACGCGAGACAAGCCGTGGAGAGGGTCAGAAATTACTTTGCTGAAAAAACTGGTGAAATGTGTTGGTGTAAACCCGTGCGTCTTAGCGGCGCTGCTTGCCACACGAAGCTGCACTGAAATTGCTGATTTCTTGCATCAACACGAAAGATTAACGCAAGATGATCTTAACGAGCTTGTCGTAGTGCGAAGTGGTGTTTGTGGGCGAAACCGAGAGAAAAACAATGGTGTTCTCGGTAACAGTTACGAGCATCTTTGTCGTACACGCTGTCAGCGAATGAAGGACCGCGGTGCAAATCATGAGTTTGTTCCGTGCAACCATGACGGCGGTTCTTGCGATTCAGCGCACTGTTCGTGCATGCGCCGCGATCACTATTGCGAAAAATCATGTGGCTGTTCCCCAGATTGCTCTAATCGTTTTCCGGGGTGCCATTGTGAAGTGGGCTTGTGTCAAACTTCAAAGTGTCCTTGCTATTTTGCTGCGCGGGAATGCGACCCAGATATTTGTACCTCATGCGGGGCTAGTGAGCTTCCAGTTGTCATGGCTGCTGAAGGAAGCAAGGGCAAAACCGTGGCTCAGCTCAAAATCTGCGGAAACGTTAATATTTTGCGCGGCGACATGCGTAAGATTGGGGTTTCAGCGTCAGCCACCCATGGTTGGGGAGCATATGCCTTAGAGAATGTGAAGAAGGGTGAGTTCATGTACGAGTACACTGGATCGCTGCTGTCTCAAGATGAAGCGGAACGGCGAGGCAACGTATACGACAAAACGACGATTAGTTTCTTGTTCGATTTGACCGAAGACTCGGTTGTGGATGCAACGCGCAAGGGCAACAAAAGCAAGTTTGCAAATCACGACTCGGCAGATCCAAAATGCTTTGCCAGAATTATGCATGTCAACGGCGACCACCGCATTGGAATTTATGCAAAAGAAGACGTTGCAGCTGGGGACGAATTGTTTTTCGACTACGGATACAGTGGAGTAATTCCTGACTGGAGCCAAACACGTATCGGATCCAGCAAAGATGCGATGCCAACTGAAGAGGATGACGGCAGTAAAGCCAATTTGGTCAACGAAAAGGAAGAATGATCCATCTTTCGTAAGTTGAGAGTATCTTGACTACATGATGAAGTTCAAGGCAGGTTTCTTTGAACACTAAATTTGAGTCATAAAGGGTTTTCGGGCTGTTTTCGCAATTGAGGTTGCAAAGGCATGCACTTTGAATTAGTTCGCACATTTGGTAGTCGCTCGGTGCGATGGAATGCAACTGGGGGCCCGAAGAAGAACTCGCTATTATCGACCAAAATGATGTGAATGTGCTCTTGGAAAACCCTGCAGCCTCGATTCTGCGATGGCGCAAGCTTGATACACATGAAGGCCCAAAGCAGAAATCACTCGAAAAACAGCTCACCCAGGTACAGCCGACGCTTTCGAATCAACCATGTCCAATGCTCGAGCACAACTACAAAGTCTGTAGCGCATGAAGCAAACCACGCTTTCGAGCTGTTTTCGAGTACGAGCCAAATCTGAACGCTCATGCTATTCAATTGAAAGCCCGACTCAGCAGCGCGACATATTATCTGTGATGATCCTCTCACGAAGCAGCTGTAGCATGACTTGCGCACATTTGGGGCAGCCAAAACTTGTTTGCAAGTGAAGATGAATCGAGCACTCAATAATCGCCAATCCGTTGCCTGCACTCGCGTACACAGCAATGTGTGAATGACATCCTTGTTAGAACGCAAGGCCGGATACTTAGGCTAGCATTAAATTGTTCAGCTCAAAGTGGTTTTAGCGTTGGACAGATCGATGTGGCGATGGGCTTTTTCATTCAGCGTCAGCGATAATAGAGGTGTGATGTCAAATGTCGTAAGGAAGTCAGCGCCCTTAGACAAACCTCACTCAGGACTGCAGAGGACACGGTCTGGAAGTGGACCGGCGATCTAGAAAAGACCTTGACTTGTAGCTTACGGACCAGCGTCATCACTTGACATTTTCGATCGACGTCAACGTCCCAGCTTAGCACAGTTGAACTGCTCATGCATCCATGACTAGTGCCGGACGATAAAGGAAAAACTGGGTCTGTCAGGTACTCAAAGTAACTCTAGACTAGAAACGTCGCGTCGTCTGGATGCGGTGCCTTGGCACAACAACATTGCTTGTCCTCATGCACCTGTAGCAAAATGGTACCATCATTGAAGCCACATATCAAGTCAATCAATTGCTAATCTACGATAAAATGATCGAGCTTATAGATTATACGGATAGTAGTTTTCGACAACACAAAGTATTTCTCAGATGTAATAGTACTTCAATAAAAGTAATTGCATGATAAACCTTTTATGCAACAGCTAGTACTAAGTATTACTACACAAAACCAATCCCAGAAATACTTATCTCTCGAATGGACACTTTTAGCTACGAGTTGATTTTCTCGCGGTATTGATCCACAACAAGCTGCAAAAGTATCTTGTTCTTTTTACCCTTCATGACCTTTTTGTACTGAGTCAATCTCTTGATCATTGTCTTGGTCGTGAATGACATCGCAGGGACGTTTTTCTTGAGCATCAAAAGCAACAACTCCGTAAAAGCCTTGGACATCTCATCCTTATAGCTGCAGCTCACCGCTAGCCACTCCACAAGCAAATCATAGCCCTTCTTTCCCTCAAACCTCGACTGCATCTCCTTCTGGAGCTGCGCGTGGGTTAAACTCGCGTCCAACACGAACAGCGCGTGCACTCGGTCCTCCACAGTCTTGAGATCGTTTCGACTGATACTTATAAAACGTTCTAAATCGTCGACTGATGTAACAAACATGTCACCTCGACAATGTTTCTTGGTAGCCTCTAAAATGATTTCCGAGACGACGCAACTTTCAGCCAGAGCCGGCAACGTACGCAATGCAATACGCGCATCGTGGGCGGCGTCCATAGGATTATGAGACAGTGGCAGGTGGCCGAATTGTTGTACGTAAGCTTCTGTCTGTTGATGGTACTCGACCACTAGCACCTTAACGGCTTCAAGCTGCAGAACGAGCACGCTCTTGAGCATCTCGGCTGGAGAGCTCATGCTTGCTAAATGTATGGTGCTGGAAAAGTAGAGACTGCTAAACGGCATACGACGTAACGAAGAGCATTAGTGGTGGATCAAACTGACATACTATTTATTTGCGAGTAGCATGATGCGGCATTACTATTGTAAATATTTATTACTACATGAAAGGACCAATATATAGATATATGTAGTCGATATGTATTGAGGTCGGCTGCAATAACTGTTCCAAGCGCGGATATGCGACGAGATCGCCTCATGGCTCGACATTTTTTTTCTTCTCCATTACTACGTTGCATTGTTGTAGTCTGAGGTAGATGCATAGATACAAACAAACCTTGTCTCAAAGCGACTTGCCTTTCTGTAAGATTTGGAACAACGTTGCCAGGAGACTTTGCTGGTGAGATTGCTTTGTGCAGCTTCGAATGTGTTTATTCATGGACTGCAAAATCCAAGCAGTTGTGTCTTTGTGACCTTGTGTCGGCTCACTCCCTGTTGCTTGAGTATGTTACGGTCTGGACCTACCAATATGATGTTTGGTCAGTCTCGCTGGACGACACGTGCCCGTTGTTGTAAATAAATGATATGAGCCTCATCTTGAAGGTAATTTACCACTGAGTGAGGCCACTAGGTATTGTACTTCGGACTATTCCCACGAGCTTGACACCTTTGCAGAGAATGTGTCATAGCCAACAGAACCGTGACGACGCTATTGCTGCGACAATCGTCGTAACGCTATCACGGACGTATTCTATCGGGGTGTTGACAGACTTCATTCGCATTCCATGCTTCCGCTTTGATGGATGGTGGTAGCGCCCTTCTGCCTTTCGATACTTGTTACATAGCATTATCATAGCGAATAAAGCCGACGACGAATTGCGACTTGTCGCGGTCGCTCGCCGTTTAGCGAGAGTATGTGTGTTGCATGTCCCTCGTCGTGAATAGTTGAGATAGTCAGGATTTGCGATATTGAGAGAGAGAGGGGCAGACGAGTCTATTTAACCGTTAGTGGTTGCAGAATGTCTGGTAAATGGTTAGCAACGCCGGTTCCTCATTCGAGTCCGGTGGTTGTACGGAGCCGTCTGGCTATGGCACGTTGACATAGCATCAGACGGGTTCCGTGTATTTTCGTGTCGGTTCGCCGGCACTCTCGCTTCGCTACGGCTCGAAGTTGCCTCATGCTGGTTTCCCAAAATTCATGAACGCTACCGGCGATGGTCACGTCCTCTTGCTGGAACGTCACTCGGTTGCGTTGTATCCACAAGCTGGTGATGCAAACGCTGCTCAGGATGTGCCATATGCGTTTCCACACGGCGGCGTATGCGGCCACCTCGTCTGGGTGATTTCTAGTGAGCTGTTCCTGGACCACCTTGGATAGTCCTGGCGCGCTTCTACTTGCACCGTTTACCAGAAAGCGTTGGAGCCGTCCAAGCTCCCATCGTTCTCCTGTCCAGTGGCAGATAAGCTTCTGCCAGCAGGCTTGCGCGCACGGACATGTCCAGCAGATGTGTTCCAATGTTTCTTTCACGCCTTGACAGCATCGGAGCTTGCGGCAACTGTTATCTTGCCCTCGGTCTGGATGGGAGAGATTCATTTGCCTCGCTGCAACTCGACAAACGACCCAAACTTGGTATGCAGTGAGCTCGTTCCTATGAGCCCAGAGACTGGTTGGCGTTTGCTGTAAAGCTGCTGTCTGCCACGCACTTCCCTCCGCTGAGTCCTGAAGCGTCTCCAGAGTTCGTGTCAGCGCACTGTCCGAACCTTTGTACCGACGAAACGGTTGTTTCTTCAAGGCCAAGAGTACGTGTTTGTTCGCGATAGTGTCGGGCACGCTCCATGGGAACCCTTGGATGAGCGGATTCGCGTAAAATACGATGCCCCGTGCAACCTGACCCTTGCGGAGCCTCTGGCCGTCGGCTGCCGTCCGCTGATCCTCGATGTTGTTCGCAGCAATGCTCCAGTGAATTCCATCGCTGTCTTGCTCCAGGGCGATGACGCTCTGCCAACCTGGGTCTGAGTCCACCATGATGCCGCTGACGCAGCCCGGCGTGGTGTATTCCCATGTGTAGTCCTGTGTCAGTTTCGGTGGGTGGCGCAGGAGTATGGCCTTCAGCCAAGCTCGGTGCGCTCAGCAGAATCGCTAGGCCCCATCTTCGAAGCTTGGCTTGTTGATACGAGGTAGCGCCTACCGTCGGAATGACGAAGGAGTACGTCTATTCCCAATCTGACGCGTCCTATTCCCAATCTGACGCGTCCTATTCCCAATCTGACGCGTCCTATTCCCAATCCGACGCGTCCTCCGACGAAGGATTTGCGATATTGTGGGACTCATTGCAGGCTCAAAGTTTGCAGTACGATGCAGCTGACTTGGCGGCTAACCTATCCATGTCAGTTTCTATGGCGAATGCTGCCGTGGATGACAAATACTCACAGATCGGTCGGTATGAAGACACTGACAGGCAGTAGTGCTCGGCGTTCAACCGAAGGCTCAATGCCGAGGTGCGAGAGCCACTTGTTCAATTGCACAAGAAACAGCTGCAGACGCGTATCGAATAGCTTGTGTTGCATGAGACGACCAAGAAGCACCAGCTGAGAAATCCGTCAAGTCGAATTTTCCCTGTCGGCGATCGTTAGCTGTCAGCGTAAACACCCATGGGGGCGCCCCTTCGTCGATCTCCTCAGGATTTGAGAGTCATCATCGTGGCCGAGTCTACGCGGACGTCAGCTGGTGGCCGGCGCTGAAATGGCAAAGGGACATTTAACAGAGCCCATTCGAATCTTATTTTGGTAGAGCTACAAGTGTCAATGCGTCACATAGGTGCATTTTTTGGCGTTCATGTCATGTCCATGTCGCTGGTATCTTGAGAAAGCATCTCGAGAGTATGTACATGCAGCACGTTGGGAGAAGTATTGCAAAGGTCCATAGTATCGATAGCAATAGCAGCGCCAACAAATGGGCCTCGCGCGGTTCATCCAATCGTTGGAACCGTCATGTGTCGTCGTCTTGCTTCAGGTACATCAAAGTGAAGCTGTAACTCATCGCTTGGAGACAGTCTCAGACTTTATCTAGCATAGCCTTGCGACCAGCCAGCGTTTCTGTCAGCTACCGTCGATCTATCCAATGTCGGGCTAGCGGCAAATACGTATACAGCTGGATAGGCTCTAAGGGTCGGATTGTGTAATGCAGCAGTCTTCCACGCCCGCGCAGCAACAAAATGCGATTGCAATCGCGCGGTCTCCGATCTCTAGGTGCTCATGAAATGGAAGGCGCAGAGGAATCTTCTGGGCTGTCGCCACGTAGGGCACGCCAGCTAACTTGGCATCCTTTCAAAAATTGAGCAACAGGTGAACGTGGCGGCGAGGCATAGAAACGCAAAGTAGTCGATCATTGAGGTGGAGGTAGGTATGGTCATCTGTTGATTTAAATCACCGACAGTTACGCTGGTCAACTGAAGATGCAGAAGGCGCCGGCATTGCTTCGAGTCTTCTTGCAACGTGGCGCCAGTATTTAGATGCGCAAAATAAATCAGCGCTTGCTCGCAGCCCTACTGTTTCATCTCGGAAGCCTGACTAAGCTGCGTTTTCAACCCTCTCAAATTTGTCGCGCTGCACACCTGCTGCCCGAGCTCACCCAAAGTCTCAGCGAGTTGCTGAAGTCTGCTAACAGAAAACAGCCGAGTGCAGAAAAGTATCGTGAAAAATCGGCCTCGCTTTCATCAAATGCGCTGTGATAGGATCCAACAGCAGGGAAAGTCAAACCTTGCGCCGGCTGGCTGACGTTAACTCGAGTGCCCGTCCAGCCTGAAAATCCCTGGCATTTGCGAATTTGAATTTAAACACAGAAGGCACTAGAAACCTGTAGTTTGAGACAATAGATCATAGATCGTAGCAGGACATGCCAACTGGAAAGATGGACCCCCACCCGTGGATCATGGCCACCAACGTCGAGGCTATGATGATGCAGCAGACCGACGATATGAAGCTGACCAGTTGCAGCTCTATCATCAACCTGTCAAACACTGCGTCGACCATCGCAACCACTCCGTTTCTCCCATCTATTGGCAATATCAGTCCGGCCAACAACACCATGACCAACCGGTTCCCAGTCGTCGGAAGAAGCAGTCTCCTGACCCCTTTGAAACTCGAGTATTGTAGGTTCCGGGGCTGCGCCAACTTTAGCAAAATGCAGGGCTACTGTCATGACCACATACATGGGCGACCGGCCCCACACTTCCCGTCTCCGTCTCAAACCCCATTCGTGCAGACCACTAACCCACTTCCAAGCCACGTGCCAATTTCCCAGCCACAGTTTCTACCGGCATTGCGGACGGTAGTGCCTACTCGGTCCCGACGAACGGAGCATCGTCAACCACTCTCCGTCTCGGCGTATACGAGCTACGACACGTCAAGGCAGTCCAGCAGCCCCATGTACACTACCTCAAGCGTGACTTTCCGCACACAGTATCCAATCTACACAGAGCGTGCGACGTTCCTGTCGGCCCCGTTGACCAAAAAGCCTCGTGTTGTTGCTAGCCTTGCACCGTCCACTGGAAGCACCTGTAGCTACAGACAAACAGCCAAGTGTCGTCGTGACGGTTGCACCAATGACGCGAGACGCAAAGGTCTTTGCATGGAGCACGGCGGACGCCATTTCTGTAAGATGGCTGGTTGCCAGAAGTGCGCACACCGTGGCGGCTTCTGCATCTCTCACGGCGGAGGCCGTCGTTGTGCGGTGGCTAACTGCAGGAAGAGTGCGCAGTCCGGAGGCACCTGCTACTCGCACGGAGGCGGCAAGCGATGTGCGACGAAAGGTTGCACCCATGCAGCCCGGAATGGCGGCTTCTGTATCAAGCACGGCAAGCAACAGCAGCAAGCACAAGTATGCTAACGGATTTGATGTAACGAGTAGCATGTAGATAGGATGGATATGATATGAGGCGTAATCTCCAGACAATGTCAAGGGTCGAGCAAGCCCTGCAAACAATATAATGTATCTGTTTATCATGTTGTATATTGTGGCTTACCATCAATCGCCACGGAATGCTCATCTATCTATCTTCTTTTTGGCTGATGACAGGACTGCTTGGTCGGAGAGTGCTGGAAGACAGCGCCTGCTTTGCTAGTGCATCTCTCATGGTGCGGTCGCACATGATATCGTAGATGTTCTAACAATGATTGATTTTCAGCTGAAAGCCACCCTTACGGAGTCAGCGGAGCACGAGGTCATCCTGAGCGGCATCCAGCGTTCGACGGGTAACGCGTCCGATGTTTGCTTTTCAACCGTCTCCAATGTCGTCGTGAAGTAGACAAACGCGGTCGACGTTTCAAGACGACGATCCAGTCAAGATTACAATTGCTTTGGACGGGACACTTTTCATCAGAAAGTGACGAACGAGAGAAGCTGTTGAAGTGTAGACAGGATGCCAACGCTCTCCATTAACGGGCAATCACTTCTTCCAGAAGAAGGCTAATAGCAGCTTTAGATGTGACTGTCATTTATGGAGCTGGCAAGATCAGCTGCTTCATAGAATGATCCTGCTGCATAATATTTGGTTGAGCGTCGAAAGACAGCAAGAAGTTCCAGAGCGACGGGCGTAAACCGTAGACGAGTCACGCAGCACAGATTTGTTGGGCTCAGGAATTTATGGCTGAAAACAAGTCAGTGGATAGCCGTACCCGAGGAACCTTTTTGCACAACTTCTGCAAAGATGGGATGCTGCATTTGATCCAATCTACAGCAATTGAAGCAATTCTTGCTGCCTAGAGAGCAGCTCACAAGCATCACCGCTCCGTGTATTGCTAAGAAACTGGATACCACACCTCGAGTTTGTCCAGACAAGTTTTACGAGTACTTTCTTTCGAGGCGTCATTATCTATGCTGGAAGCACTTTTCGCTCGTTTGAAGCGTTACATGCTTTTTCCTACAATTGGCAACAGTTTGAGGACTCACCAATTTGCTTGATCGAACTTTATTGCTTGCCGTGGGAAGCTGATGTTTGCTCAGAATAATCGCCCAAGAGAGTGTTGATGGGACGATGGACCAGCGGTCAAGCATCATCCGACTAGTACCGAGGAAGCACGCTTGGAATGTAGGCGCGTGGCAACCGCAGTGTTTAGCAACTTCCGCATTGACTACTGACATCGACACATTTAGCGCCTACAATTTCTTCTAGAAGCTGTACAACGCTTTCACCGTTTGGCAAATTGATACCTTATTACATGAACTACAGCTCAGTCGTCTGAAAGCAGACAGCTCTCAAAAGAAAGACGTAAGCAGCGTTGGCTTTGGCCAACAACATGCTGTAAGCTCGATTCAACTGAAAGTGGCTATTCGATTGACACCCAATACGTAGCCTCATTGTCGACCGCCGGGAGCAGATAAAGTCACGTACTTGCTGCATATGGCAATGTCCTTTCATCGGCAGCAAGTACGCGGATCAAGGACAAAGCGGTGAAATTATCCAGCAAGATGCTGTAAGAAATTGACGCGGTCAGAAGCACGATACTTTTCCGTGCAAATTACAGCACATATTCTGCGGCGATGAACCGACCTTTTGCAATCTTTGGGAAGCAATAGCCGATGACCTACTTCTCGCGTTGGCACTTAATCGGTCTACAAGGTTGGCCTTGAAACGAGTGCAACTGATGGAAACCATTGCTCGCAAGAAAGCTTTTGCAGCTTTTGACCTCGCACGACCCCTACTTGCCAACATCCAAAACGGCAATTCCAGTACTCCACAGTTTGAACAAGCAACAATTGTGCTGCCTCCTCCGTTCTACAGGTCTTCCTCCCCACACAGAATGTTTGCTGGTCTAGAGAGTGAGCACGAATATATGAGTGCAAATGGCTAAAGACCACAAGAACAGGTAAATGAATGCATCATTTCCAGATGAAGATACCATTCGGCTCTTATACGGTAACAACGTACGTCACGCGTGCTCTGGCATCCTGCGCATTGTGCGGTATAAAATTTCTGACCGAGTCCGTCATGGAAGCACTAGGGCACTGGAGCTACTTACTCGCGGCTCTTGAGTGAGCGTCAGTGGATCGACGCTACCCTTCGATCTGATGTCAAGTATGCCGCGACGGTGAAGCAAGTGGGTGGGATGCAGTGTCCACGCTGTAGCATTGGCGTGACAAAACTTTCTGGATGCGACCACATGACATCCAGAAAATTTTGTCACGCCAATGCCACAGCGTGGACACTGCATCCACTTACTTGCTTCAGTGGCTTTGGATTCAATTTCTGGAACTGATTGTTTTTTGTATGTGCAAGTCGAGCTTGGCGATACAAGGTTTGCAGAAAACGTGACCACAAGGCATCACACGGTGGATCGGCAAGCCATAATGTAGACCCCTTGTTGCATATCCGACGTTGAGGCAGCTTGCGCAGACTTGACGACACGATATGATCCGCTCGCGAAAGACCCGTCAGTTGCCTACTTTTTGCAAAGACTTTGCCTGCTTTGGGACGCGACATCAGATTAAGATTTTCCACTCAGCCGTTGGTACACATATCAGAAAATACTTTCAAGCACGAATTCATAAGTACTAGTCAAATTAGAGTTTGCATCAACCCATTGTCAAACAACATGTGATCAAACGTCAATACACATGTACATTCATGCTCTTTCAAAGAAACTTTTATGCCGTTCCAATGTTATGGTGGAGGCTCATTCTTTCGAGCACCGGCATTCAGATTGGCCAACACTCTTTTGCGCAGCCTTAAGTTGAAGCACTTGGAGGTGTTTCTCGTCCGTAGCGTAACTAGGCCGCTGTTGGTCATGCAATCGGATCGGTACCTGCTGGCCGAGCTCGCTGACAAAGATCGTGTCAAATACGACCATGCGGTGCGCATCATGCTTGAGATTAAGGTTGAGCGCGATGTATTTGATCCGATATACGTCAGCTTCAAGCATTTGGATACGTCTGCCGCTGGCTGCTTGCCATTGGAGGCACGTCCGCCGCTGACTGCCAGCTTTCTGAAACAAAGAGCTGCGGGGCGTTATCTATACCACTAAACACGCTTCGGCGCAAGCTTGATAGCCTCACGCTATCAGGTAATACAGATGAATATTGGTATTATTACTGCATTGTATAAACTAGTGCCTCCATCTCCGGCTGAGTTAGTGTTTATTTTTTGTTGTAATGCGTTTTGGCATTATTGCAGCAGTCCATGGCGAAGGACCGCATATTCTGGTGGTACAGCATGCTATTAGCTAACGGCTTGTAGTAGTATCTTGCTCCTGTGACAATGTCTTTGCAGGATTTATCACGTCGTGTGGCCAGACATTTTGCTGAATCTTCTGCGAGATTCTTGAAGCAAGGTTTGCGTTCGGTGGCAATCCAAGCATATTATCGTCATATTGGTGCTATCGTTCATTAGCCACCTTGGACACCAACCATTCAGTGTTTGTGGTCTTGTACGTGACCGAGTGTCTCAACTTAGTTCTAAGCAAATTGGACGTATTCAAGTGTTCCTACATACATGGCAGCGAATTACTGCAGATTTAAAAGTGGTCATTCGAGATAAAAACTATAGAGTAACAACTAGGTACTATCTTTTGGCGTCATTTGTACCGGTAGTACTACTGGACCTACCAAGCGGTACTCACCCCCAGACCTCAAAACCCAATACGCTTTGAAGTATGAACGGAATCGCTCGCTATCTATTGACCGGTGGCATCGTCTTGGCCACGATGCAGGTCATCACGGGTCCAGTTGCTGACTGGAATGCGCGACGGGAAGGCGCCGAGGTT
Source organism: Peronospora destructor (assembly GCA_011800735.1). Taxonomy (NCBI): domain Eukaryota; phylum Oomycota; class Peronosporomycetes; order Peronosporales; family Peronosporaceae; genus Peronospora; species Peronospora destructor. Next base: position 68,888 of record WBRY01000034.1, on the reverse strand, counting down.
TGTGTGTGTATGTCTTTTTTCGCAGTCATTATATACGTTTCTAATTTTGTATGCATCCCATTTTTTTAGGCTCTGAAGCTCGCTCTGCAGCCGCGAAAGACGGAGGAAGAAGAGTAAATCTCAGTAGAGAGAGCAGAGTCTTCTATGTGATTATAGAGACTTACCTTTTGGAAGAAATTTACGGAGATAAACAGTTGAAGCATTGGGCTCCCAAGGCAACAATGCTAAATTTCAACGAGCATTTGTGTCAATTGATGTCGAGTTATTGGCTTTGAACTTGTGCCAGTAATTTATTCACAACTTGTAGTCGTCTTCAAAGGCAAAGATGGCATCAGCAAGAGACTCTGGCTTGGGCTTGGGTGCTATCACGTCTGCTTTCCAGAAGGTTTGTCCAGTAGTTACTGCGTGTTCGTGGAGAGCAGCGGCACTTGTTTTACCTGATAGTAATGTAAGCAAGTGTTAGGTAGGGAATCATTGCATTTGAAAGCTGGGGATGAGTCCAGTTACGTACCGATAGCGGCCTTGCGAATTGATTCCCATGGTAGATGCAGATCCTTCACTGCGTTTAGTCCACTCGGACTGAAGAAGACAATCCAATCTGGTACTTTGACAGGGAACTCGACGTTTTGTACGGGGCAAGTCTGATAGACGACCAACTCTTCTAGTGGAAGACCTCGAGACTGAAAACTGTCAGGAAGAACATCACGGCGCTTGTCGCCACATAGAAACATCATTGGCTTGTCCTTGCAATCTACAGGCAGATTGCCATCTTTGTGCAAATATTCAGACAGCATGTCTGCCGAGCCGGCATCGTCGCCCTTACAGACGACACCGAGCGGCAGCAGCTCTCGCGACGTGGCTGTACCCACTGAAAACACGGAAACGGATCGTAGCTTTTCCAACACGTCCTCTTTCATTTCTACATCTAGTCCATTGACTACATTGACAACAGCAATTGCACTGCGTGGACTTGTGAGTAAGATGCCGCTATAGGTGTCCAAGTGTGTCAATACATCTAAAAGTTGCACTGTGTTGACGTATTCGAACGTCAACACGTCAGCAAAATGAATCTCCATCCTTCGTTGAGAATGTGTTGACCCATCAATTGGTTTGAAAGCAGCTTTGTACTTTTCATCCGCTGCTTTGAGCAACAACACCGACGCCGGCATATCGAATTAGGTCGAATAATTTCTTATCGCTAGAGTCATAGAAGTAAGTATCAATTATGGTACAAATATCCGATATAGCAATTTTATGTTTTATCACGATATAAATAAAGCAGTTTTGCATTCCCATACAAAAAACAATATGGCCGAGTCCGAGGAAGTGGTGGAGCCACTGCACCTCGAGCTAGAGGACCGTGAAGTGTATCTCGCCAAGATCCCAGTGTGTATTTATCATTCAATACTTTTCACCTCTTTGTTATGGCTTTTACAGCCTCATGAACTGCCAATTGACTTGAAATTGACGATGTTACAGACTGCACTTGGCGCATCATGGAAGAATGTACAAGGTATTGATCGATATGATACTGATTTGATACATTAATGACTTGTAAACTGACTATATACATTTGTAGAAAGCGAGTTGATGCTGGGATCGATTAAATTGGAAAAAAAGAGCGTTTTCGGCCGTCGCAAGGTCAAATTTCCAATGGCAGCTTTACTGCCACTTGTTGCAATACTTAATTGGTAATTGATACACGAGCAGGGAATGCTGACGGTGAATTCAAGCACATTGGAGAAAGACATTCCAACTGAGTATCGTGTTGAGATCAGTGAGACGCCATTAAAGCTCAAGGTGTTTTCATTGGATGGTTCCGGTCGAATGGCTGTGGAAGGCACTGTGAAGAATAACTGCACCATCATGGCCCAGCGCAATGATCAGTACAACCAAATGTGCAAGCAACGGCTGATCAAGTCAATGGTTAAGACGAGGTAGGTGCAAAAAGCTCAAGACTTGAGTGAGATGATAGACTTTGGCTTTATTCGGACTGCTTGTGCTTGTTACAGAATTGTTCAACCATTAGAGGACTTGCCTCGCGTGAAAAAGGCGAGGATCCAGTTCACTATTGACAAGCCGGACCCGGACGCCGAGGATGTGAGTTTTGAGGATGGACAGAGGTATGAGGTTTGGAGTTGCTCACTGTGTTTGGGATTCGTTTCATTTGCAGGAAGACGATGATTCGAAGCTACAGGACAGGTTGGACAAGAAAATTAAGATGAGCAAGGTACGAGCAAGATTGTCGATTGTTGTAACGTTTGCTGATTTAACCGTGTCTATTGTGTGGTTTCATGCAGGATGAGCTGAAGAATCTCGTGTTCCATCACTTTGAAGAGCGCGAGTACTGGCCGCTCAAGGAGCTCAATTATCATTGTCGCCAGCCTGAGGTGCGTTCACGACTGATTTCGAAAAAATCATCGTCCACCCTGGCCTGACTACTTTTGTGCTGCAGTCGTTCTTGAAGGAGGTGCTCAAGGAGATTTGCGTGTACCATCGCAAGGGCCCCAACAAGAGCTGCTACGAGCTTAAGCCTCAGTACAAGGATGGCGTCTCATCGCGCGCGTAAATCACACGTTAAGATAGCTACTACGACCTTGAGAACTGCTCTAAGAACATACAAATTTGTCATCAACAGTTCTCGTTCATGTTCGTCTAACAACGTGGATGTGCGGGTGTGCTGACAGGGAAGCTTAGCTGCATGTGTTTGGATTATGATGGCTTTTTTGACACGTTTGTACCAAAAACACTTGATAAAACGTTTGAAGAAGTTTCGGGCCGCTGCATTACTTGTAGCATGCTACATGATCCCCAATCACAGGTCTCCTCTTCATGTTGTTGCCCTTTCAAACTTGCCCAAGTTACTGAAAACAAGCAAACCTGGAGTATGGTGCGAGGCTCTCATAGGAAGAGGTAAGTCGAAAAATGATTGGAGCTTCTTGCCACACTAAGCTTGCAGTGCTGTGTAGTTCACCGATGGGTCGTGAGTAGAGAAATATCTTGACACTTTTGTCATAAAGCGCGATAAGAGCTTAAAAAAGAGGACCAAGACACTCCACAACGTTATGGGTCAACCACTACAGCGCAATAGAGCCGATAAACCACGACAAATATTCGCTGCGATGGTTCCGCTTCCAGTACTGCTGCCAAGAAGCGTTTCCAGCGATCTATGCTCAATATACAGACAATTGTTTGCCGGATGACTTGTAGGTTGTGCTCGGAGGAGCAGTCAGACTCGATCAAGGTGTGCTCACACGTTAACAATATCGCAGCCAAGATACCAACGACCTACAACTGGGAAGATGGCATTGAATGCAGTTGGAATACCTTTCATTGTAATACTCAATACGGCGCATGATATACTACTGGTGATCATGTGCTTTCTTCAATTGATAATCCTTTTCAGTATTGAACGAGCTTGTAAGATTCTTTACTCAACGCCTTTGTACAAATGATACCTACGTGACGTTCGTCGACCAGACTTTACTTTTTCTAGACCTTGAGCCGAACATTACTTTGCTACATTTAATAAGCTCTACATTCATATGCAAAGTAAAGTGTTGAGCAATACCTGGTGCGAAGTCGAAGCGGTAATTTTAGGATTTGTATAAGCACAGCCAAGATGGTGGCCAGATGTTCGCTCTACCGTATCCAAGCAACGTTGAATGAGTCGCTCCTCTCGTGTAGTTGGTACAGTCCGTGTAAAAACAAGCACAGTAGTCGACATAAGCGACTGTGTTAGTACACACGCATTCTGCTCGTATTGCCATTCCTCCTTCTTCCAGGATGCTGTATGGACGCCACATTTCAACTTGTACACATCAGTCATGCGACGTTTTGCGGGGGCGTCATCTCGTGCGATGACACAAGGCGACGAGTCGGACCGAACAGTGTTGTCGTCAAAACAAGTGCCGCTCGAGTGGAGGGCGAGCGCCTTGGAGACTACACTTGTGACGATCACATTCCAGACAACCGGCTCATGGAGAAAGAGAGATGGGCGGTGCATCGTTCGCGCAGCGTGTGGTCAGCCAAAAACGGTGCACTGCAGAGCTAGCAGACACTGCATTCGTCTTGAATTGATGGTAGCCCGTACGACTATCTGAGCCGTTCAATGTCGTATTTAAATGCACTCGTTGCGCTGTTCCAAGTGGCCACGAAGTCTGGCGTTCGGCACAAGCTCGGCACCGCACACCGCGATATCTCGCCCGAGAACATCATCTAGTCGAGGAAGGTGCAAAATTGGCGACTAGGGATTGCTACTCGCTCGCAGCGCTGGCGGTTGCTGAGTAGGCAAGAAATGCTACTGGCACACCTGAGATCGTCGCGGGTGGCTCGTACAACCCCTAGGCCACCTGCTCGGTATCGAGTTCTTCATCATCCTCACAGGCTTTGATCGCTTGTCACAAGGTTTGACGTCTATAAAGTCATTCCGAACGATGTTACAAACTGGCGCTGAGACCGTTCTGTTGGGTGGGGGGGTGACGCCGTCCATGTCGGACAACGTTGTGCAGATTTGTGCGGCATGGTCCTAAGACGTGTTTAAAGGTTACCCAGGAGTTGTCCCAAAGACAGCGTTACTTGTCTTGCGGTTTGATCACAAGCAAACCTTCGCAGGAAACGTTAAGTGCTGGTAGTTAGTGCAGTGTTGCGTTGGTGGGGGCACTGGATTCCAACACGAAGCTGTAAAGTAGTCGAAGAAGCCGGCTGTTCCAAGCTCTCTGGTGAAACACTTAGCATGTTTTGATACTATATTTGGATCGAAGCTTCCAATCACGGTCAAATACGATACACTTTCTCTTTCTTGGTGTCGCTACTGCTTGAGCAGCCTTAAACAAGTCAAAATATCAAATGGCTTGCTCCCAACATGAAAGCTTGCAACCGTCATGTGCCACTTTATCAACCGCAGCAACTCTAGCAGATTTACAGTTTCTTCCGCCGCCGTTTCCCTGTCGCTTCACCTCATTTATTCAACCACTGGGTGTTCTCACGGTTCAATCCCGAATCAAGCAAGGCGTTCTTGAGTTTGTGCTAAACGCATAAGGCGTCACGGACGTGGCTTTTGTATGAGAGCGTGAAAAAATGAGTTCCTCAGCTCTGAGACTTGGCTTCAGCTTCTTCCGATCCATCGAGCAAAAGATACGCCTGGCAAAAAAATTGCAAGTTTCTGAACATGCTGTCAGGAAAAAAGCGGTACACCATTGCCGTTCTTCGAGCTGACCTCGACTATCCACTACCTCAACATTGGACGTGTACAAAAAGTCAGGACCCTCATAGGCAATAAATTCACAGCTGCGCGATTGGCGAGACGACGTGCCCCTTCCCATCCAAACGTTTCGCAAGCTTGGTCCGACGTTGCGATTTGATGGGTGGAGCGCTGCAAAGATGCAGGATGTAGAGGCGAGGTAGAAAGGGGGTTTGATGTACATGCTTGAGGTGTTATTTGCATTCAATTAACATGGTACGAGAGACAAGTTCCGATCTGACCACCTTCGTCCATTTCAGAAACAGCTGATTCATGCAATCAACGTATACTCAAAAACAAAAAAGTAGATGCAGTCATTATGAAGACGACGGAATTATCGTTCATTCTTCTGTCTTGTTCAAAATGACTTGTGGGACATGTAATTCTCGGACAGAGGTAACGTGTTCGATTGTCCCTCTTAAAGTCGAGGTTTTTCAGAGGTCAGGCTCCCCATACAAATTCCAAGGGGTTTTATTTCACACCACGCCAGCGCGGACTCATAATGCGGAAGAAGCAAAAGGAAAGGAGCGCAATCACTCTCCAGATCCTGTGCGCGTCCGCCACGTAAGAACAAGTGCCCGGCGTCTGTTGCGCACTGCCTTTTTTGATGGAGGACGTGGATACTGCACCACGTCAGGAGCTGCAGCCGGTTGAAGATAAGAGATCAGAGGAGGCGCAAACGCCTCAGGAGACAGCGAAGGAGTCTAATGAAGAGAAAGAAGTTGTAACTAATAAGGAGAACGAGACGAATCAGGAGCAAGAAGAAGAGGGATTAGAGAAGGAAGAAGGAGAAGAAAGTGAAGAAGAGCTGACGGTGATGTCTGTAGAGACAACAGAGACGAGAGAGCAGGAACAAGACACAGAGAAGGAAGTGGCTGAAGTTGAAGACGATGCAGTGAAGCAGACGACTGATATCGTAGTTTCAAGTGTGGATGAGACTGAAGTTGAGGCTAAGAAGGTGGAGACGACGTCAGTGGAGACGGAGACTGCAGTTGGTGCTGAAATAACTGCATCAAGTGAGGTTCTTGTGAAGTTAAAAGACGAAAATTACGAGGAAAAGATGAAGGGGATGTTTGCAAGGACGGAGTTTGAAGATGAAAAGCAGTTGAAGGAAGAAGAGACACAAGAGAGAGAGGAAGAGACAAAACAAGAGCTGCAGCGGATTGAAATTCCTGCGGATGAAAAGGAAGACGACGTGTTGAATAATTCCACTACAGAAGAGAAGGAAGAAAACTTACTGAGCGTTGACACGCAGACACAGCAGAATGCCAACCATCAGATGCAATCACCGTTTGCTCCATCGAAATTTGTGGCACTGTCACCTACGCCTATTCGACCACTGGATGGAGATCCGCGTGCGATGAAACAGCTTCAGGAAGGTGACATTTCTAGCACCGATAGTGCGTCCAACAATTCAAGCAATGCGTCTTTTTCGAATGGGCAGAATGACGCTGCCGGTGCCAACAACAGTTCCACGAGTAGCAACGCGGTGTCGCAGTCTCAAATGTTTTACCATCAGACCAATGCGCCTTCATTTTATGCCACTCCTCAGGATGGCCCGCCTGTTGGATCTGCAATGACGGAGCAAGGTCAAGCCAATGCTTCCGCCGCGAGCAATCAGATCAATCCGAGCAACCAAAACAACCCAAATTGGAACTCGCAAGCCGTGCAAGGTCTTTCTACGGCAAAAATTTCACCGGCGAGGCCAAACGTACGTGTAACTTGTTAGGTGTCTTTTCTACGAGTTTATCGTGCTTACTAGCTTGTTGTGTCGTATGGGCTAAACATCTTGTAGCGCCAAAGGGGCGGTGAGCCGATTCTAAATCCTGCTCCATTTGCCGCTAAATCTCTAGTGCCACAGCGTTTGGACGAAAACTCGTACGCCCTGGATCGCGCAAACTTGAGTCGGCTGGGCTCGTACGCGAAAAATTCATCAACCCCGGCTCAGGCTAGCGCCCTCGCTATAGATGTCTTACGGGCGTCAGCGGATTCCGAAAATGCAAGAGCACACGGGTGGAAAAATCCATTTTTAACCGACGAGTATGAGGTCTTGCTTCAAAAGGGATCTATTGGATTGTGTATGAATATGAGTGTTCGCATGGGCTCGGTTACTGTGACGAGTTTTCGCCGTCCTGAAGAATCTATGATGGGACCTGCTGAAGCGTGCGGTATGATTTCTATTGGCGATGATTTAATTGCCGTCGATGGTTTTCTTGTTCAAAGCCAAGAAGATTTTGCACGTGTGGTTTCACGTCTTAAGTCGCTGCGTCCAGTGTTGTTGCGTTTCCGTCGACCTGGTGGAAACGGCCTTGTGAGTGGCGTAAATCGTGATTTTCAGGGCTACCGCAAGGGGCAGCAGACATCCATCGTTGGTTTGGACAATCCTCAGCTATTTACCGCTGGGATGTGGCATATGGGCGTAAGATACATTTCTCCAAACCAGTGGGCCGCCGAGTTGCATGTAGACGGCGGCGGTATTCGACAGCTGGGACTTTTCTCTACGGAGAAGGAAGCAGCAGTAGCGTACAACCAGTACATTCATCAAACGTACGGTAATGGAGCAGTTCAGTTCATGAACCCTGCAGGCAATGGCGCAAATTTTAACATTCCTGTTGCGGTCTCAAACGTTCGAGAAATGCAGCCCATTCAGCGTCGGCGGCCAGTCCTTCGTGCTGCATTCACAGTGGAACAGAAAGAGCAGCTACGTGCTCAGATCATGGTGTTTAAGTTTACATCTACTGGTGGCAACATTCCAAACGAGATTCTGAGCCGCGCGTTGAAGACAAGGGCCCACAACTACATCCAGCACACTGCGAATAGGAACAAGAGGAAGAGCTTTGCTCCGGTTGTCTTTGGAAAGCCAGCTAAGAAAAAGATTAAGCGGGGCCGCGGAAAGAAGAAAATTTCAGATGAAGATGATGATGAAAGCGGCTCTGACGATGAGTATTCCGGCTCGAAGGTTCTGAAGGAAGAGCAACCGGCTCGTCGATCAGGACGTAATGTCGGTAAGATGAAGAAGAAGTATGTAGATGAGCGGCTTGACTTTGAATTGAGCGATGAAGAAAAGGCCTCACATCCCAAACAAAAGGAAGCTCCGAAGGGCCCACAAATCGATACCATTGTTAGCGTGCGTTTCCACAAACACAACTTGAAGAATACCGACGTGTCAATGGAGTTCCTGATCAAGTGGAAGGACACTTCATATCTTCACGTGAATTGGCTTTCTGTTAGACAGATTGAGGAATTTGGACAACATGCTATCCAGCGTATGAAACGGTATCTTCAGAAAAACAGTCGCCTTGTGGAAGAGGCACGAGAAACCGTCGTTGTTGGTGAAGAGAAGGATCTCAGCAACTATTTCAGCGACTCATACATTGAAGTTGACCGTATTATCAATGCAAAAGAAGTCGTGGAGTTTGAAGAATCGAACCCATACTTGGTTCATCTCCTAGAAAGGGATGTCAATGGCACTGAACACGAACTAAAGGCACCAAGAAAAAAAGGTATCAAGTATCTTGTGAAATGGCGCGACATGAGCTATATGGATTGCACGTGGGAATGGGAAGATCAGCTCACAGATGATCGTAAAATTGCCGCCTTTCATCGTTTTAATCATCCTCCGATTATCAACGGCGCTCACCCTGCAACATATGCTGATATTCGACCCGAACCGGCCACTTGGGCAAAGTACCTAGAATCTCCTGCCTACAACAATCAGAACACGTTGCGGTCATACCAACTCGAAGGTCTCAATTGGCTAACGTTTTGCTGGTACAATCGTCGTAATTGCATTTTGGCTGATGAAATGGGTTTGGGTAAGACAGTCCAAGCAACTTCTATCCTTGAACATTTGCGTCAGCGGGAGTTTATTCGAGGTCCGTTCTTGGTTGTTGCCCCACTTGCAACGCTGGGAAACTGGAAGCGAGAGATCGAAACATGGACTTCGATGAATTGTGTTGTGTATCATGACTCGGAGGGAGGTTCCGATATCCGCGCTTTTATTCGTGAACAGGAATTTCACTTTGCGAGTGAAAATCATCGAAAGCGGGGTATTTACAAGTTTAACGTACTGGTGACTTCATACCAAACCCTTATGATGGATGCAGATTTCCTAGAGTCCATTCATTGGCGGTATATTGTGATCGACGAAGCTCACAAGCTAAAAAACCGTGAAGCGAAGCTACTTCAGGTGCTTCACGGCTTCACGTGGGATTCTTGCCTTTTGATGACGGGCACACCGCTGCAGAATGGCGTGTTCGAGCTTTGGTGTCTGTTAAACTTCATCGAGCCCGAAAAATTCTCGAGCCAGCAAGAGTTTTATGATGAATTTGGTGATCTGAATACGGCGGAACAAGTCGCTCAATTGCATGAGCAGTTGAGACCGTACATGCTTCGTCGAGTAAAGGAGGACGTGGAAAAGAGCATTCCACCGAAGGAAGAGACGATTGTCGATGTGGAGCTGACTACGATGCAGAAAAAGTATTACCGTGCTATCTTTGAGCGCAATCGCCAGTTTTTGAACATGGGAGCGACCGGTACCGTCGCCAATCTGGTCAATGTTGAGATGGAACTGCGCAAGTGCTGCAATCACCCTTTTTTGATTCGCGGCGTTGAGGACAAGGAGTGCATGGGCATCGACGAGAAGCTACGGATGAAGGTCTTGATTCAAGCGAGTGGTAAAACGGTGTTACTTGAGAAGTTGTTGACCAAGTTCCGTCAGGAACAGAAGAAGGTGCTTATTTTTTCTCAATTCAAGATCATGCTGGATATCATTGAAGACATGTGCCAGCTACGAGGGTACAGTATGGAGCGCCTTGACGGATCTGTTCGTGGAAACTCTCGTCAGGCGGCGATTGACCGTTTCAACAACCCAGCTTCAGACACATTCGCGTTCCTCTTGAGTACCCGCGCTGGTGGAGTTGGTATCAACTTAATTGCGGCGTCGGTTGTAATCTTGTTTGACAGCGACTGGAACCCTCAAAACGATCTCCAAGCTGTCGCACGTTGTCACCGTATTGGTCAAACACAGTCGGTGAATATCTATCGTTTGGTGACGAAAAAGACATACGAAGCCCAGATGTTTGAGATTGCGTCAAAGAAGCTTGGTATGCACCACGCCGTGTTCGAGACTGGCGGGGTTCGCAACGAGTTCGACGGCGAAGATGACAGTAGTGCGAATATGATGTCTTTGATGTCATTAGATCGCGAGAAAGTTGAGATGATGATCCGATACGGGGCATACGCTATTATGGGTGAAGAAGACGAGCTGGATCCCGAAAACCGCGCTATCAATGAACTTGATATCGATCATCTGCTGTCCACCAGTCGAACAATCCGATATGATCCGACAAAATCTTGTGAGAATGCTGAAGGGAATGATAAGAATAGCGGAGACGGCGACAGCGATACAAGACCGACGACTGCATCTCAGACAAGTGCTCTCTCGTTTTCGAAAGCAACGTTTACGTCAGAATCGGCGGACACGACAATTGATTTTAATGACGAGAAGTTTTGGGAAAAGGTCCTTGGCCCTAAGCCTGCGCAGGTGCTCATGACAAAGGTGCAAGAAGGTTGGCTCAAGACGGCTTCACAAGACGAAGTAAAGGGATTTCTTTTGCAGTTGCGCGAGCTGGGTCGTGCAGTTGTGAAGGAGCGGCAGCGAGGCAAGTCTCTAGCAGATGCGGATCAAGTTCTCGCAATTTTGATTGAGCTGAAGGTCACTGGTTGTGTTATTAGAGGAGTCATTAACGTTCGTGAGGTTGCGGCCGAATGGCTTCAGCTGATTGAGCGACCCAGACGTCGGCGTAGCGAAGACGTAGGGGAGCAGTCGATGTATCTTGCGTTTCTTGATGGACCTAAGGAGCAGCCTTCGAAGAAAAAGAAAGGTGGTGCTCGCCGCAAGCAGAAACTGAAATCAAATGATGGCAGGAATAAGGATCAGAGGCGTAGTAGGAGTGACGATGAGTTTGCTGAAGGTGATGTCGAATTATTAAAGCACAAGAAAGCAGCTCGTCAAGCATCTAGTGGTAGGAAGTTCAAAGCCCTGTCACCAAGTGGTCGCGTGCTCAGTGGTATTCATATTTCGCTGAAGAGATCCAAGAGTACCGAAAAATTTAGTGTTGTGAGAGTGATTAGCAAGATTCGAAAAGTGCAGAAGAAGCTTGATAAGTTGTCAAGCGATGGAGACTTTCGGACCACCCCCGTCAAAAGTAAACATTTTGATAGAAAACGGCCGAAGGCTGTGGCGGACGAAGAAGAGGAACACGGAAGTGGTTCCGAGGAAGAGGAGGAGGAGGAAGAGCAGGAGGAAGAGGAAGAAGAAGAGGAGGAAGAGGAGGAGGAAGAAGAGGAAGACGCTTATGAGGAAAATGAGGAGGCAGAGAAGAAGCCTTCTCGAAGCCGGCCACAAAAAGCGGCAAAAGCTAGAGGCAAGTCTCGTAAGGCTGCCAAAACCCACGTTGATCCGCAGGAGGATGAAGAGATGTGGTGTCGTGTATGCTTTAGTGACCAAGGCTACCTTGACGATCCCATCGTACAATGTGAGAAATGTTCTGTCGCTGTTCATCAGGTACGAATTTCGCAGTTGTGTCTTCTGTAAACGTTTGAGCTAACTTTTTTTTCTGATCAGTACTGTTATGGAATTAAGTCAGTACCCGAAGGTGATGAGCCGTGGTTTTGCGACTACTGTGCTGAACCGACACGTTTTGCTGCTGATAAGGTGAGTGATCATAAACGGCTCCTGTACCTCTGTTTTGAATATTATACGACTTTGACATTTGTTTCTGTTGCAGCCGTGCGAGTTGTGTCCTTTGAAGCGCTCCAATAGCGCATTCAAAAAAACGTGCGAGGGTAAATGGGTCCACGTGGTATGCGCCCTGTGGGCGCCTGGTGTTCAGTTTTCCGACGTAGAGCGTATGAATGGGGTGAGACATGTAGCTGCTGCTGCCGCTGAGATGAAGGACTCGACTTGCGCTCTGTGCGGGAAGAGGGGTGGTGGCATCAAATGCATGCGGAGCTCATGTTCGACGTATTTTCATCCTCTATGTGGCCGTGAAACCCGAGGGGCTTACGATATGTTTATGAAAGAAGGGGGACAATTGCAAGCATTCTGTCAGAAGCACCGGACGCACCGAAAGCGTAGTTAGATATTACTTGTTAGGTTTCGAGCTGTCCATCTTAGAAATCTTCACTTTACGGCCTCCATGATAATGTAGCAGACTGGTTTTGCCGTGTGTAGTGCCATCTCTTCGCGTTCAAAGCCGTTCGTACTCGTGAATGGCTTGATCAAGTTGCGAGATTGGTCGAGGAAGCGATTTTATGTCGTAGTCCATTTGGGTTCAACCAGCATCTTGGTAAGATGATAGTGGTTGGACTGCGTGCTTGCAATTAAAAGCTTGGAGGCACAAAAAAACAGAGTTTGATTAAAGATGCACCTGGAGCTCTTGTATCTCAACGGAATGATCCACAGAGAGCAGACGAAGGACAAGAGCGCAATTGGCAAGCATTTAGGTATTTTGCTGCTTGGCCTTGGTTTCGTGGTGCTGCAGGGAAGCCTTGCTCTCAAGTCTGCTTCCGGCTACCTTCGATAGCTGTTCGTGTTGGACTTTATTGTGAAGCGCAGAAGCTCTTCGAACCGATGGAACCGTTTTGTCGACATGTCGAAAGCACTTACGGGCTTTAGCAGGATCTCGGTAATTACTGTTGTTACCATCGGTGAAACCTGCATCACGCTTCACTTGAGCAGACTCATCAATTGAACGACTTGTGGACTTCCTACTCGTTCAATAGGTGGCCAAACATCAGCGATTGATGGTCGGAATTGAGTGCATTCTTAACTTGCTGCATTGGCCACTGGCAGGGATAACCCAGAATCGCGGATGACAGTATACCAAAAAGTACTATGTCGAGCAAGTTCGTGAAATGTCGTCGCTTAGGCCCATGTATTGATGACCTACTAAACAGAAGTGACTCGTGGGAAAGAGAACCATCTACGTTTGCAGCAATTTGTCTCAGGAAACATTCACATTGCTTATCCCAGGAAATAGAGGACATGCTGGTGGGCCAAGTGGTCTTGCCACTTTTGTGAGTAAACGTATGTGTCACCAGCACTAGTCCAATGTTTTCCAATCTGTGAGTGAGCGTCCCAATTCTCTCGACGCGTGCTCGTCTTGATCATTAAGCACGTTGAATATGTCCGAATACTGGATCGAGTGGATCTCCTGATACCATGTTATATCGCACGTGTTCGGAATTCAGCAAAAAAATGTGGACCTGCATTATGATGAAGAGGGCGAATGCAGCCTACTAATTCTCGTCTCCGTCTATCAAGCTGTGGTTTGTCACGAAGCAGCTCTGAGCTCTCCGTAATAATGATGGCAATCATGGCAGCGTAATTCTTCTCGAAAACAAAGGCGATGAGGCAGCGCGCGGTCTCTTTAACTCCAGCCAATTCGTCGGACATATTACTAGTGATGTCGAGCAGACACCAGGTCGATCGTTATCGTGGAGGGTCATGAGGGATGTGGTGGCTGCTGGTTTGAAGCAATTGGGTACCTTAATCCAGGCTCATTTCAAAAATAACATCATCGTGAACACCGTCACGTACATCAGAAACCCCAACTACTGGATGTAGGTAGTATCGCCACGACGATGCTCTTTGAGCCAAAGGTGCGCGATGCTCTGCAGCTTGGGAACGGCCTCAAGGTCATCCTCTGCAAGGTTTCTGACCGCTGGCACAAGTAACTTTACTGAGGCCGTTGATAACACCTGAGCGATGTAAGTTCATGCTTAACGACCTGGAGGGCTTCAGTGTGCCGACATGCGAAAAAAACGTCATGATAGATTAATCCCAGTAGCTGGGACACCGTGACGTTCTCTTTGCTTTTCTAAACCGTTGCGGTTAGCGATCGCTTTCCGAAGTGCGCTATTGCTGCCTCCGGTTTGCGAAGCAGTAAAGCTTTGGTCATCATTGCAGTCATGTCATCTACGAGTTCGTCTTCAATGCGGTAATTGTCACCCGGACGTAGACAAGAAGGCAACGATGTCTTCCAAAAGCTCCATGCTCTTTGCCGCAAATCCGGCAAAGGCATGCTCAAGCACGCTCGAACGAAAAGCCTTTCGAGTGGAAATACAGCGTTCGTTTGCCATGGGAAGAAAAACTAGATTTGCTCGAGTTACGCGTGATGCTGTTGACGTGTATACCGACAGCCGTGCCATACAACTAAGATTTTTATATTTTTAATATTAAGTTTATTTTTATCTATTTTAATTTTAATTTTATCTTTTAGTTTAATTAAACAAATGGGGGCCTGCCATGATTGCAACGAGGAAGGTTACGCATCCGACGCAAACTAGCTTGTATATAGATGAGAAAACTGTTTTTTGGTCGAGCAGTAGTGGTAATTCTCCTCGCTTTCTTGAACCCGGTGCTGCTGCCGACTCGTTTAGTGCTTCTTCATGAGTATCAAGACTTGTGTTTTCGTCTTCGTCTTGCTAATTATCGGAAGCGACGGCATCATATGTCGTGTATGGATATCCTCGAGCACCACTATTCTGTTGTGTGTTTTAGTTCTTGCCTTAATGGCGTCGCCGTCGTACAACAACCAGCATTTTCTTCAGCTGATTTTGGTCTTGTCTTCATCTCTGCTGTAATTTTCATTTCTCGTTCCTCTTTCTTTGCAGCTCTGTCTTGCTGCAGCATTTGAAAGTGTTGCAGCCGCTTCTTCTATTCTACTCGAATCTTATTCGACAAATTTAGCGGCTCATGGAGTAGGTCACAGCGTGCTTTGAGCTTGTCATACGCCTCCTTGATCTTCCCCCTACATCCTCACACTTTTTCCCTACCGCAGTCAGTGCTCTCATCGTTCTTTCTAGCTCAACCTTAAGCTGATCTCTCTCCGTAGTAATGTCGTGCAGCTCTCTCAGCGTCTTCACAGTGCTGTTTCCTGCTCTAACAGCCCCTGACAGCTGCTCCTTGATCTCTTTTCGTCCTTTTTCCACTGTTCCTGACCTCCACACACCATAATAATGCACACACTTCGATATCATTGTCTTCTCTATATTTCTGCACCTGAACCAGCCTCGCAAGATCTTTCATACGCCCACCGTTAAGCTTTTCCGCTCCTTTGCCTGCCCTTTCAACATTGCTACAAAACTAGACACATTTATCGTCATGCTGCAATTTTCATTGGATTGCAACTTGAGTGTAAGACTCGCTACATCGTTTTTTTAGCTCCTTCCGTCGCGTGTCGAGCCAATTACGTCGTCGGAAGTACGACTTGGCTACGTTCCATGATCTTGTCTTTCTCTTCGCTCGGGGAAAGCGCTGGTAGTGCTGCTCTGGCGTCGTGTAAATGAAGGATGACGAGTCCAATGACATGGACGCTAGGGGTTGACGACCATAAAGATTGTAGTGGCTACATTAGTGTAGTGGCTACAGTACTGTACTGGCTACATTAGTGTAGTGGCTACATTATGACGAACAGCTTTGTTGCTTTGGTTATAAACTATTGGTTTGCCGTCGTATGCAGTCGCTTACTGATGGTTTGTTGCAATTGTTTTTGACATGAACGACAATACCATGAGTTTGTTGTCTATAGGTGCATCTCCATGGTTTCCCCCACTAAAATCTCTTTCTGATCGATCAACTAGTTCTTGTCACTCACCACAACTTTACAGCAAAGCGTGCTGCTACTTTTAGTTTAGCTTCCTGCCATCACTGCTTGCATCGTCCGTGAGTACGTGAACGCAAATTGTTGTCCAGATACTTTGTAATCCGGACAAGTTAAAGGGAGCTAATATAGCAAAACAAAAAGCTTACGTACTTTGCATTGATCGAGCGCAAAGTTTTGACGTGCTGGATGAATGTGACCAGTTGTTGTGATTGTCAAAACCCCAGCAACAAAGCGTTGCTTCCGGTATCGACGAGAACGTTGCTTTTGAACTTCCAGATTGTCGTAAAAAATTCATTGCCGACGCGCTTGGAGTCAAACGTTCTTGCTCTTTTCACTATAAGTCGAGAAGAGACAGCGGTGAGTCTACCGACAAGACGCAGCTATCGGCGATCGTGGTCAGCGAGCATTATTCGAACAAGACTTGTAGTCAATGCGTGTAAGCTGAGACCAATAACCGGCTTCATATTATGGCAATTAGCATTGCCTGCACCCAAGGGCGATTCAAGCTACTGTGACACAAGTTGTAACACGCGTCTCTCGTTGAGCATCACCAGAAGTATAAAGCATAGCCAATCACTTTCTTGACATGATTGACAAATACACAAATACCTTACTTGTCCTTAGATAGCGTGTAGTCCGGGGTCTTCTTGGCTAGGGCAGTACGGTAGCGGTCCTGCATAATCTCGGACAGCAGCTCATGTGCTCCAAGCGCTTCCGTGACACGGACGTTTACGCCCGGGTGTCTTGCTCTGACGTCCTCGATGATCTCCTCAATATCGCCCTTTTCGCCAGCATGGCGGCCGTTAGAAAGAAACATGATGGCACAAACAACAATTCCCGTTTTCACCGTGTAATGGTCAAGAGCTTGAGCCAGTAGTGGATCATTGAAATCGTACTCCGCACCTTCGCGGCGCTCCATGCACGCGGTACCGACCAGTTTGACGTGCTCACACCTCTGCAGAAGACCACGCAACGCCTGAGCGACGAGCTCCCGCGACTCGTTCACGTCTCGGCTCGGCGTGCCATGGTCCACCACTAGAACGTTCACATCGTCAGCCACCGTTTTCAAGTCCACCACAGCTTGAATACGCTGCAAGAGAATCTGAGCTACCCGAGTGTCGTCCGCATTCTCTTGATCAACAAGGCAACCGCCAACGCGAACAGTGAGTGGCGTTAAGGGCGTTGGCGTGGCTGCAGCCCAAACTTTGCTGATTGTCTTTGGCAGATATTCTGTCAGCGTATTGCTCTTGCCAAAGAACAATGGCAGCACAACAACGTCGCTGGCATTGTCTCCACGAGTAGCAAGGTGGTCAGTCAGCACCATTCCAAAAGTCTTGGCTTGAAGCCCATTCAGCTCGTTAGGGTCAACGCGATTAGAAAATCGAAAGCTACAAGGCACAACAGGCTGACCGATAGACCGACTCAGTTGAAAGCTGATCTGACGTAGGTCAAGGTACGGCTTAGCTCGCAGTGATCCAATGTTCACAAGCACCACCAACCGTGGAAGAGTATTACTAGCAGCCTGACAAGACAGAACATCACCTGTAGTTAGCTTGTCTTCCTCGAGTATTTGGGCTAGAAAACCTTCACGGTATGTCGGATAGATGAGTTGCACTCCTAGCTCTTCCTTGATCCGACGATTGGCACAAATCTTGCCTTCCGCATAAAAACTTTTTGCCATGGCACTCATAGTCTTTTCCGCTTCTTCCCACGACTGCCGAGGAGGTACTTGTACCCCCAACAACTCACAAGCATAAGCCGTAACTTCATCCGATGGTGCCGGCTCATCGTCACACACGTTGTAGATTCCGCCTGGATTCGGTTGGGCTGCCGATGCCAGTAAAATATTGACGATATCATCGACATGAATCCGATTAAACTTCCGACCGGGAATATGGATCATCGATGCCGTTCCACTTCGAACTTTTGTAAGTGTACCTCGACCAGGGCCGTAGATTCCAGCGATTCGAAACACATGAGTCGGAAGACCCGAATCTAACCACAATCTTTCAGCCTTGATCCGCATCTGAGATCTACCCACCGATGACCCGACCGGAGCCGACTCATCTACTTTGATACCATTCGTCTCTCCATAGACTCCAATGGTCGACAGGTAACCGACCCATTGGATCGAGTCTTTCGTGGCGCGAATGAGTGGTTCTCGCAAAGCGGCTAAAACGGGATCTGCCTGACCTCCCGGACACCCCGTTGGTACTGAAACTAGTACGTGCGTGACCCCATTCAATGCTTTTCCAAGTGATAATGAATTGGTCGCGCTCCATGTGTCTCCGTCAAAGAGGAAAACACTTTGCGGATGAGTAGTCGATGACTCGAATCGAAACAATTCGGAATTGGATTGAGATAACTGCATGGCAGCATCTACCGACCGAACGGTGCCAGATACTTGGTACCCGATAGAATGGAAAGCATGAGCCGCTCGAGACGCCGAGTAGCCAAGACCAAATACAAATAGCTTCTTAGCAGGGATGGACGACATGTTATCAAGTTTTTATATTTGCAAATGATTACATTAGGTCAGGGTCTGTAATTTATCAGATTCGATGTACGACACACCGTAACTGTACTAGGACATTGTCTGATTTTAAGTAGGACGATACCATATCAATATTTTGAGACAGTGTCATAATAACTTGAACCTGCAGATTTTTTTTATGCTGAGGATAAGGTATAAAAATAGGAAGGTGCTATTCATCCCCCATTTTTTTGAAGCCAGCCTACCCCCAAATTTATTATTCTGACTATCAATTCGTCAGAATACCAAATTGGACTATCTATCTTATTAAATTACCAAGAAAAGCTTATAGACTTGAAATTCTGAGCGGCACTTCCATTACGTAGGCCAGTTAGCTGTATTTATGCATTTTAGACTCTTTCATCTAGTTTGTCAAATCTTTTGCTGTTGTTGCTGGGCGTGACGACAGGTTTGATTATTGTGACCTGTCTGTTGGCAAATCCGACATTGCCGTAGGTCGCCCTTGCTATCAGCGGCTGGATTTGAGGTGTCTGGGCGGCGCTAGAAACCACATTATATTGTCGTTTTTTTGACGAGCTGCAAGATGCGCGCAGCAGTTAGGTGACGTCTGAACAATCACAGCCCTTTTCTCGCCAATGCTTGCTCGACGTATACGTTTGTCTACGTGACCTCCTCCTTCAGGACCGCTAATGCGTATATCCTGTATATTTGTATGTATCTTGCCGTCCAAGTTGTTAAAAGCCACAAAAAATACTGGTCGACTTTCATAATGAGCAAGTTCAAGGAATTTTGCAGACGCTGTGCAATCATCTACACTTCAAGAGGTCAGCTCCACCAAAATTGTACTGGTGGTAATGCTGTCTTTCATTCGTATTGGTATGGTACGGCATTTTGTACGTAATCATGATGCGGCTTTGTGTTTAAGCTACGAGGCGTCTTCTTTTGTTATTCTGTAGCAGGAGTGAATTGGTATCAGCTATTAGTAATTGGCGAAATAATAGCTATGACATTGCGGTGGAATCGAAACGTACTTTGCTGGTAGCGACTTCGATTTCTTGATTTATTAGTTCCTTCTAGATGAAACATAGCTTAGTAGCACGACTCTGTTGTCATCAAGGAAATTACCGCACTCTGGTCACTTCTTGACAAATGTCACTGAGAGTACAAATTTAGCTTTCGAGAAGCTCGTTAACACAAACAAATGAGTCTCTTTGCAATACGGTGAGGATGACCAGGTGGATCGGGGTCCCGCCATTCTCTTAACGGTGCAGCAGTTCTAAATATAACTGAGACTTGAGCTTAGTGCCGCGAATAATGTTCTTAAGAATACAAAGTTCCACATCCTTGGCATCCTATCCTGGAAGCAGGGTGCGAACCGATGTACTACGAGGAGACTTTCAGCCTATAGAACATTGCGAGCAAAACGTGATGGCATACGCTCCAAGACGGCGGCTTGCAGCGACTGAGCAATCAAGCAATTTCTGCTCGGATGGTCCGTAGACGGCTTTCGGAAGCAACCCCATCTTAACAATAGAGCGACCGGCTTTTTCTCAGCCATTCGCTCGAGCCAAGTGCGTTCAAGGCGCATGTCAAACTGACTGTCTCGTCTTCCTTTTTGTCGACTACCAAGTCGCCGGTCTTAATTTTGTAGCGCTGGGTGACTTTCCTTTAGCGAAGACGGGCGTCGTCATGTGCGTAAGAGGTCATGAGACACGATGATTTCGTGTCTGAATAGCAGTTATACAGTTGCTATGGTGCTCGTGCGCAGGTGAACGTGTCCACCCCGTTCGCACCGAAGAGCTGCCTCAGAATAACGCAAATTTTGTTTCGTTATCTTGAGACGCCGAAAGCATCTGGATGCCGTTGTAGTTCAAGTGAAAGAGAAGCACGTTCATGGCTTAGTCCGTCAATAATCTCCCACGTGGCATTCATTTTATCTAGTTCGCCATTACAAGGAATTCTTATTGCTGGTTGGTAATCACCAGTCCTAGCATATAGGTCCAATTTAACTTGTATAAAGTTCGCTAGTATTGAACCGTTACGCTAATAAAGTCTAAGGTCGCCATTGAGTCTTTATAAATCATTATCCCGTAACCGCAGACCATTCCCGACGCCATGTCAAAGTGTATAATGTACGTTTATACCAACTGCGCCATTTTCCCGTTGTTGCAGTGTGGTGGCAGCATTCTACGCGGTAGAGACTCCCGGTTCGTGACCGTAAATTGGACTTTTTGTCCAATCGAGACGGTTCAGCGTCGCTTCGCGAAAGGCAACAAGACGATTGCAAGTCTCTGACTCTTTTTCCGGCTGTTGTGAGTAGCGCTTTGAAGCCCTCTCTCGTCACTTTCCATCGGAGGAAGGCGAAGAGGTATTAATTCAACCGACTAATTTTTGGTTTGTCGGTATTTTTTGGGGTCGAGGCTGATAGAAAGAACAAGTGAAAAATACCAAGGACAGTTGATTCGCTTTTGGACCTTTAATCGGGGAGTCGTGAACTGATCGGATCAGACGCGGACTAATTGAAAAAAGAGGTTAAAGCAACAGGGTCCGTTAGATTCAAACGATGTGGCTTAAGCTCGCAACAATCAGTACGCTGTTGGTTATACAGGATGCGACAGGGGATGGTACGTTCTTTTTGATATTGTGACAAGAGGTGAATACGAATCACCGTACTGACTTGAAAATGAACGGCACGTTTTGTTAATGTAGACTGCATGTTCACCGTAAGTGTCTTGGACGTTTCCGGTGTGCGGTGTGTGTCAGCGGCGCCCTGTTCAGGAACGTACTATGCATCGGGTCTATCTCAAGGTGTAGGTGCATGCCCCACTGGCTCGAGCTGCGCGCTACTGCCGTTAACGCCCATTATGACGTGTGCTGTTTCGGGACGGACAGACCTTGTCTACGTGAATGCGGACGGTACGCTGACTAAGAACGGCAAATCTGTGTCGCTGTTAGACGCGTCGTCGACAACGGTAGAACCTACGATGATGCCTGCTACTACTAGTACTACCAGTACGACTAACAGCGCTACAGATACCAGTAGTACGACGAAAAGCGTCAGGGACAGCAGCACCACAGACAACAGCTCTACAAAGAACAAGGATAAGATCACTACTAATAACACTTCTGACGGCAGTAATGTGAGTCTTGGATTAGATTCCTCGACCGAGAACTTTGACAGCAACAATGGTAAGGCTTTTCAATGCTGCATCTATAATCTAGGAGTACTAATTGGGGTTTTGTCATTCTTTTCAGCCAAAGCAAAAGAAGGAGACGACAGTATCAAGCCACTTAACAACAGTCTTAGCAACTCGTCGAGCGCTAACAAGACCACGTCTAACTCGTCATATTCTGACTCTGGATTGGACGGCTCTACGAGTCTTCCCGGCAGCAGCTCTGACATCAATGATCAGGCATTCAATCCAGGGATCATTCAGAGCGACGGTCCCATTACGTCCAATTCATCTAGACAAGATGGACTTGGCCTCGGCGCCATTATCGCCATCGTCGTGGGCTGTTTGGCGGTCGTAGCTATAGCTGCCGGCGCGCGGCTGCTGAAGAAAGGCAAAGAGGCCCAATCCGGGGTTACAGGCGGACTTGAGGCCTATAATAACGTTGGCGGCGGCGGTGGTGGCATGACTCCCAAGGAGAACGTGCTACTGCTCTAAGTTATGGCCGACAGGAAGGAGCCATCTTCCGCGATGACAGAAGAGAATACAATGACTGCAGATTTTTTTGAACACAGGCAAGCATTGGTTGCGTGAACCTAGTGAATACGAATACCTGGCACGGTACCTGTACAAGCAAGCGAACAAGGGAGGGTGGGGTGGCGTTGGGTGTTTCGTGTCGTCGTGCATGGACGTATGGAGGCGGAGAGAATTGATAGCACGTGTGAATAGTAGGCTCTCTGCTCTTTCGCTTTCGGGTCTTTATGATCATCTACGCAACGTCGTTTTAGTAAAGTGCATGCGATCTCAGCAGGTATCATCTTCGTGCTTTTTTTTTTATTTGTTGTCGTTGCAATGTTCGCCTGTCAGCAAATACGACAGACACTATTTGCCTGACAGATGGATGAATAAACACTATAACTCCCTGTTTGCCAACAAAAACGGTAGACACGAAACCGTGAGTGGTGTCGTGAAGGATCAACTGCTACATGAATTTAACCTCATAGCTACTCTAGCTTACGCCGCCTTTGCCTTGGTTTCTGCTTTTGACGCTGCCTTGGCCTCCTTCAAAGTGAACAACTTGACTTCGGGCTCGACAACGCCAAAGATAGCGTAGAGTCGACCGACTCGGTAGAAAGCCTTGAGGATAGGCTCATCACTCTTACGCACGAGCTCGGGGAAAGCCTGGTGGAAGGCCTTGGTAGCCCGGTTGAGCTTGTAGTGCGGGATGATGGGGAAAAGGTGGTGGATCTGGTGTGTGCCAATGTTGTGGCTCAGATTGTCGATGAGAGCGCCATAGGAACGGTCGACGGACGATAAATTGCCCTTGACATAGGTCCAGTCAGAGTCTCCGTACCATGGGGTTTCTTCATCATTGTGGTGCAGGAACGTGGTGATCACAAGCATGGTGCTAAACACAAAGATTGGCGCGTAGTAGTAGAGCGCCATCGTCTTGAAGCCCAATTGAAAACTTAGATAGATGGAAAATACTGCTACAACCAATTGCGTACCGATTGAGATGATCACAGCCGACACCTGACGTACATATAGAGGCTCGAACGGATTGAAATGATTAATCTTACGAGGTGGAAAACCTTCCACCAAGTACGCAAACCATGCAGCACCAAGCATTAGGATGAGATTGCGTGACATTGGGTGGTCATCAGCTTTACGTTGCGGGTAAAAAATCTCATCACGGTCGATATTTCCAGTATTCTTGTGGTGGTGACGGTGTGAGAGTTTCCACGATTCAAAAGGTGTGAGGATGAGGGAGTGGATGAAAGTGCCGACCACAAAGTTGAGCAAATGGTAACGGGAGAAAGCACCATGACCAGCATCGTGGCCTACAGTGAAGAAGCCCCAGAAAATAATGCCTTGTAGGAGGATGTAGGCCGTGCAGAGAATGGCGTCTAGAATCCAGAAGCTTTCAACGAGAGAAAGAGCCCGGACGTAATTGAGGCCAAAGGCCAAAGACACGGCGGTCACGAGACTGCGCACAGTGTAATAAAGCGATAGAGACACGGAGGCTTCGAAGCAGTCACTGGGTAGCGATCGCTTAATCTCCGTTAGGGTCGGAAATTCATAAGGTTGCTTCGTCGCCATCTTTACGGATTATTTGGGAATGAGATCGTCATAAGATGTATGGCTGCGAAAGTATCTCGAGTCAGATAAGATACCATACTTAGTGCAAGGTAAACACGATGGTGAATGTCAGGACGAATGATGTCATCAGATACATATACACGCACGTCGCACGATTACAAAAGGGTGCAAAAGCTTAGTATTTTGTTCAGCATATTAACGGAAGGGCAACACCACCTCGTGCTGTAGAATATCTTCGGCCAGAGGCCGCTGCAGCGCGTCAGGGTGCATCATATTGGCAATCAGGTGTTGGAGCGAGTTCGAGTATTGTCTGTAGCAAACGACGTCAGAATGAATGGTGGCAACTAGCCAGTCTATTTCACAAACAGTACCGGAACATCACGAGGTCGCCGTCACGGATTTTCTGCCATTCTTCACCGCCACTGGCTAGCGTCGTCCCTAGCGCGAGCTCATAGATCGTGGCTCCCAAAGCAAAGATATCACCGGCGCGTAAATTGTTCCTGTTGCCTTCGAGCAGTTCTCTTTAGTGAAAACATGACGCTAGGTTAAGTTTCCACCGTTCTCAATATGCTGCAAATAGCACTTACCGACTAAGATACCGATTGTCGCCCTCCCTAATCTCAATGCTGCCATCCAAATGAGCAACAGTTCCCAAGTCGCCGAGCTACATACAGAAAAGTAGCGATATTAGCGCAATGCCGAACAAGTAACAACAAATGAAACAAACCTTGTAGACTTCATCTGGGCCAACTAGGACATTTTGCAACTTGACGTCCATGTGAACCATCTTCTTACTGTGCATGTCAAATAGAGCCTGGCGTTCACAAATGTTGTTAACTTGACTGACACCAAGTGCACAATTGATAAGCAAATCCTTACATGAGCAAGATGGCATAAGAGCTTGCACAGCGTCTCCTCTGGAACCTTCTGTGGTGCGTACTTTTTAACAAAGCTAGCCAGTGAGCACCCCTCTAGATATTCAAGCTGGATGTACAGCAAATTGTCTTCTATCCAAGCGTCAAAATACCGCACAACGTGGTTGCTACTGCTTAGTGCTGCAAGTGCCTGTACTTCCCGTAAAGCTCGTTCACTGTCGATATCCACGACAACAGCAAACAAAAATTAATTCACATGTAAACGAAAAATAACTTCTATCTCTCGCCGTAACGTACGTATCAGCCCTGCCACGAAAATGGCGTTTGCTCTTCTTCACGGCGTACACCCAGCCATCAATCTTTTTGACACACTTGTACACCTTTGAAAACGACCCTGACCCGATCAACTACGATAGAACCACATGTTAATTGTCTGCACTTGTCTATATATTGCAAACATGCAGCCAATGATGTACCCCAAGCTCCGAGAAATCTGATAAATACTTGGCAACAGGTGATCCATTCGTTGCTCCTACCCATGTTGACGGAAAAGACCTTCGCTTACGTCTCGAGATCTTTTTCTTCCCTGACTCCGTCATCGACTCCGGTGCAAATGGGTTCACATAACTCTCCGCCGACAAGAACGACCCAGCAGTAGTATCGCACCCATTGGCTCTTTCTCTCTTAGCATCTATTACCACGTTTTTACTTGTTTTCTGTGGTGATTCCATGTCCATTGACGTCTGACTTGAAAAAGACGGCAGTCCTTTTTGTACATGTCGTACGTCCATATGTATCATGTCCTGGGTGAGATTTTGTACCGGTTCTTCTTGGATTAACTCTACCTGACTATTTAATCTCGGCCTTTTTTTTAATGGAGATGGTGTTGTTGGATTTGACAAGGGAATAACTGGTTGATCTCGAGGTGTAAGGAAGTCCATCTCATCTTGACTATACTGATGCATTGGTGTATAGCAGTTTTGAGTGGTTAATGGTAAACCAAAGCGCACAGGCGTGTGCATTGGCTCCAAGTCCGGTTCACTTTGTTGACTACTGGAACAAGCAGCAAAGTCAATTTTCTTGGGCTTTGGACGACGTCCAGAGTCACTATTTTGACTGATGCATTGCATCAATGGCTCGTCACTACTCTCCTCATCCATAATATCGTAGTTAATACACTTCTGTATCGGTTTGTCGTCGTATTCTTCAGTGGCGGTGATATTGTTGAAACTGCTGCTGTTTTTGGCTGAAGCTTCGAGAGAACGTCGTGCTTTACGTAATTTATTGCTTCGTGCTTTTGGTTGCGAAAAAAACTCGTGGATCGAACGCTGCTTCTTGGCTTTACTATGAGACGAGCCACTGGAAAAGCCACTGGGTGTTGCTCTCGTCTTACTTCGCAGCATGAGACCGAGTTAGTGGAAAAGTTTCGTTATTTTTGAAAATGCGTTTCCCGCCGTTTCTACCGCTGGGTGAAACCATTTATTCCATTTTAGTTGTGGGGTTTTATTCAAAGCAAATTTGCAACACTTTCTTGCTTTGTAGAATGGGTACGCGTTTTTTTGAGCCTTTTTGATTAGTTTTGGTCGTAACTTTGCATTTTGAAAAATCTTGTAAGTTCACGTGAAGGTAATTACAAAAATACAATCAAGAAATGGTAAGCAAGAGCTTGTCCAATTTTTAGTGTCACCCGTCAAAAGTTCTTGTCCATAGTGGCCATCTTAAATGGAAACACTAATCGATGCAAGTACATGTCTTCCATTTTCTAGCGCACAAGTAACAGAACTGGTGGCCATTCAAGCATGTCATGTGATTGCATCCGATTGATCTCTGCACCCCCACGCACAACCTGGACATTGCACAGCATGATTCTGCTTTACCACCTTGGCATACTCGCGATCCGACTGTAGATCCAGCGAATGCCAAGGTTTGGCCTTTAAAAAGCCCTCATAGATCGCGAAATCGGCAGCGCCCAATACCTCTAGCACATAGTCGGTTGGAAACTCTCGCTTACAACAGTGAGCAGGTACCATGGAGCGATCCCGTACACCCATATGACAACGCGTCGCAATACATTCTGTGCAGTACAGGTGGCTGCATACTAAAGTACGGCAAGTGCTCTTGTCTTCAAGCGATGCCAAGCAGCGTGTGCAATTTGGTGGTGGTTTGGACTCCTCGTCCACTCCCATGATTTCGTCACCTTCATTGTCAGTATCCAGCTCAGCGGCATTAGGGTGCAGCAACTTGCGCTCCTCCTTAGCATACAAACTCATCGCAACCGCTTCATCTAAGATGGACTGCTCTGCACGACGAATTTCTTCGCGGTACACTTCCAACGCGTAAACATCAGCAAGTTGAGCTTCAACACTGACCTCATCGACAAAGTCAATGGTATCGGAGTTAAGATAAACAACGTGCTCGAATTGATCTGCAGAAGCAAGCTCGCGCACGTTTGGAATAATTTCCATGGCTCCACTTGATAGCGCTGAATACTACAAGAAAGATTAGAAAATTCCGAGCTATCCTTCGCCCGTTAGACGTTGTCGACTTTTCCCAGTCTGCAGACCGTTAACTGCAGCAACTAAGTAGTTTTACACGCAGGGTTGATTAAGTACATTAAATTGTCTTGGTGGTGACTTGCTTGGAATATGCAACACTACTGTGAAAGAGCAAGCGAATACTTACAAGTACAGGTCGTCGTACCGAGGCACATCCAGCAAAATTGTGACTAGCAAAGCACCGGATAGCATTGCACCGCATAATATTCGTCGCACCAGGGACATTGCCGCATGGCAAAACCGAAAAAAGCTTTTGCACTTCTGTGGCTCGTGCTTGCCAACAAGATGCGGGCATACATTGTCCAAATCTTCTTGGGACGGGTAGACTACACTAAGCTTATTTCGGCACGTATTCTCGCCCTTTGATCGCGGGTTGTTGGCGGGCCGATAATCCTACTGGATGCCTTCTCGCTTATGATATGGTATCTCCGAACTCCTTCTAATGCTCCCGGCCTTAGTATCGGGTTGTAACCACTGATCCACTGAGATTGTCGGGGCGTTGCCAAATATGCTCAACTGGAATCTGAGCAAGGACGAAGTGTCGGACCAGGTTGCGATCAAGAAGTCTTGTCTTAGTTATCTTGCCTAAAAAGGGTTAATCGCTTATTCGGAGAAAAAATTAGTAACCTGTCCATTTCATGAACATTCAAATGAACTGGTTTAATTGCAAGCAGAAGAAGGTTACAGTGTAATGAAAAAAGCGTCATACTAGCGAAATGAATGCTTTTAAGTGCTGCAAAAGTGCATCGTATGATCTGGTCGTTCTCTACGCATGTGGCACAAAACGTCACGATTGTCCGCTCAAAACTCAGATATGCCAACTTGAGTCAGACGCCAATGTTGGACCATGCTTATTACTTCAAAGTACGTGATAGCCCAGCACTGCTGCACGTAATGCACACTTACCGGCCTTTGTAAACTTTGGAGTCCATAGTCGAGAGCTGTATTGCCAGTGCGACTGAGCGTGCGTTTGCAAAATATTTGCAAGTTTCTTGCTCGCTCGGAAGTATTTGCATCAATGCACAACTATGCGTCACGTTCGAATTGCAATGCTCGAATCTTCAGGTCGGCCTCGACGAAGCACACATTCATTTAAACGAAACGAAGACTTTGTATGTCGCTATAGGCAAACTTGTCTGAAGAAAAAGGAATGAGTTGTGCAACGACCGCAACAGGATCAGCGGCTGAGGCTAGAAACCTGACAACGGAAGGTGACAACTCAACTACTGAGTGTGTAATGAATACAAATATTGTAAAGCAAATGATACGACAAGATTGAGAGTACGTACGAAGCTCGCTCCTCGACAAGCGGCAGAACAGAGCTAGGTACCGATATATGGGTATACCGGTAGTTACCGATATACTTATCCGACGGCGGTTATCCGACGGTGGCTATGACGTCACAGTATGACGTTACTGAAGAAGGTTCGTGTACCCGAAGATACTTGACCCGAAGATCATGTAGGCACAACCAATTATACGTAATAAGTGATGCATTTGTTTTAAACTTGGTTAAACTGCCGTCACATCAACGTCATATGTACCTTGAAGTAATAATATACGGCAGCAATGACTTTGTATAGCGCCGCGCTTTGCTGTCATTATGCGACAATGCCGCCATTTCTCCGAACACAGCAAAATGGATATACTTAAGGCTAGCACGTAGGGTACAGTCATCGATTAAGACATTCCATGTCATGTGTTTGATTCGAGGATTTCGCTAGAATCAGTTCAATGAAGGGTACTTCAGCGAATGAAAAGCCTTTTGTTTGTGGAAAGGTCGACGACAATAAACCCACGAGGCCTTGTCTGTGGAAGAGTTACAAAGTTGTTGCACCCTAACGTAGTGGCAAGGCCGATTCAAACAACTCAACTTACATTTCTTCTGCCGACTTTTTTCCTGTTGATAGTGTGCCAGACACGCAGCGCTCTGTCGCTTTACAGTCGATCTTGACAGCCCCTACACCACTCACAGTTCCAGCACAAACAGTCTGAATGACCGCGTAGATGTCATCGTCGTACCTGAAATCGGCACATGCTCTCGCAACGTTAGTCCCGCCTTCTTAAACGTAATGAGCAGATCTTCCTCGTACGTGACCGCGCCAAAGTCAATGGTCGTGAGAAAC
This sequence comes from Peronospora destructor, assembly GCA_011800735.1. Taxonomy (NCBI): domain Eukaryota; phylum Oomycota; class Peronosporomycetes; order Peronosporales; family Peronosporaceae; genus Peronospora; species Peronospora destructor. The sequence goes on along the minus strand of WBRY01000034.1, from coordinate 39,653 downwards.
TTGAGCAGTGGTTTGACAATCTCCATGAGCCTCGAGTGACGTGTTTGGATGGTTTGCGTCACATAGATGCATCCAGTCTTCTGCTTCAGCATACCCATGCAATGCTGCAGAGCTTTCACTGCGTCAGGCATGAGCATGAGTGACGAGCTGAAGTACACAGCGTCGTATGGACCGTCCTGGAAGTCGTAGATCGAAGCGTGGTGCACTTGAACGAGACTCGTCAGCTGCTTCTCCTTCACCAGCACCTGACATCGCACCACATAGTCCTTGTCATAGTCCACCCCATCCACGTTAATTTGCTTGAGCTTGAGCTGCTGTCTATTGTTGATCAGAGCCAAACCTGTCCCGATGCCCACGTCCAGAAATTTGCTGCCGTTTGGCAAGCGCTCGAGCACTTCCGCGTACCAATCAGTCGTTAATTTGACGATAATGGCATCGTATATACGTGCACGATTCATACGCACAAGTCCATAGAGAGCAAAGGCCACTACAGCCGTCACAACCAAAGGCATCGTCATCACAACTAAACTTGATGAGTGACCCGGCGTTGTCATCAGTCATGACATTTTTCCACCAATAATCATTTAATGAAACATTTCAGCCAATTACCGGGAGGAAAAGTAAGCCCCATCTATACGATTTAATTACATTTGACTACTTTGTCAACAAATTGAAGCGCACTCTGCAACCTTCCGCCTCGAGCCCGCATTGAAGTTGCGACCATCACTCCTGCAGTCATGACCCTGATCCCGTCCAGTACCTACGGTCCGAAGAGCTTTCGCGAATGCTGGGGTGACTACCGCACTGAGGCCGACCTGGAAGACCCTTCTCTGCCACTTTATCGCTTCCAGCGTGACCTGCCGCGTCTGCCCGTGCCTCTACTGGCCGACACCGTTGCTCTATACTTAGAGACACTGCAGCCGCTCGTGTCACCTGCCGAGATCACTCGCTCCAAGGAGCTGGCCGCCGTCTTCCTGCAACCTGGTGGGATTGGTGAGGAGCTGCAGCGTCGTCTGGTGGCGAGAGCTATGGACCGCAATGACTCGAGCTTCCTCTCTGAGTGGTGGAACACCTTAGGATATCTACAAGTACGTGACCCTGTCGTGTTCAATGTGAGCTATTTCTTCCACTTTGCAGACAGCGCGCATGCGGCTCAACGCTCTAATGTAGGACGAGCAGCAGCACTACTAAGGGGGTCCGTTCTCTTTGCTCGCCAAGTGGCAGACGGATCACTGGAGCCGGAGCAATTAGGTCAAAAGAAGACGCCCGTCTGTGCAACAGCCTACAAGTACATGTTCAATGCTTGTCGTATTCCACGACGTAAACAGGACTCGTACAGGATTTATGACCCAAAGACGCACACTCATGCAGTGGTTATGCGTCACAATAAGTTTTATAAGCTGGAGCTCCTTGACCCGCGTACACGGGAGCCTTTGGACTTTGAGGCGCTGTGCTTCCAATTGGCTAGAATACTAGATGTGGCAGGTGCTAAGGAGTCGGCATTGGGAGCACTTACTTCTCAGAATCGGGATGTATGGGCGGATGCTCGTAAGGAATTGATCCGAGCTTCTCCAAAGAACGAGGAGTCATTGCGTGCTATTGAGAGCTCACTGCTGATTGTCAACATGGATGATGAAGCACCAGTGTCGCGTACGGAGGTAGCGCGTGGGCTATGGCACGGCAATGGACGCAACCGCTTCTTTGACAAGTGTGTACAGATCGTGGTCTTCGAGAATGGCAAAGCTGGACTTCTTGGCGAGCACTCGATGCTTGATGGTATGCCCATGGCTCGCTACGCGGACTATCTATTGTCACGTCTGCATCAAGGTCAGATTGACTTGGGTCGCCGCGGCCAGACAACTGCACAACTAGAAGGAAGACTGGATGTCCCGAAGCAGATCACGTTTTGCTTTACGGGTCAGACTCTCCGCGATATCGCCGAAGCAGAAAAATGCTTTGATCAGACGGTGATCGACCACGAAGTTTTTGTTCAGGCCTTTTACGGCTACGGTGCTCGCTCTATTAAAGGATTCCGTTGCAGTCCGGATGCTTTTGTTCAGCTCGCTATACAGCTTGCTTACAAGAAGCTGTTCGAGAAGAATGTGGCCACGTACGAGGCTTCGCAGACACGCATCTTTTTGCACGGTCGCACGGAAACTACGCGTAGTTGCTCAGCAGCTAGCGCCAAGTTTACTGATGCGATGAATGACGCGTCAGGTGTCATCACTGAAGAAAAGAAGAAATACCTGCTAGCTGCTGCGAATGGGCACGTTGCGTACATGCGCAAGGCTGGAGCCGGTCGCGGCGTGGACCGCCACATCTTGGGCCTGAAATTGTTGGTCCAGCCTGGTGAGAGCGTGCCATTCTTTGAAGATCCAGTTATGGCGAAGGCCAGTCGCTGGCTCATTTCCACAAGTCACCTGACTAACGCACTGTTTGATGGCTGGGGATGGGGTGAGGTTGTACCCGAAGGCTTGGGTATCGCTTATAGTGTCAAGGATCTTTCCATCCAGTTCAACATTGCATGCCGCCAGCATGGTAGCTGGGGAGCTCGAATGGGCCACCTTCTTGAAGAAAGCCTACTTCAGATGCAGCTGCTCTTCGATCAACCCAAGGAAATTGGTGCCAAGCTGTAGGCATGAAGTCAAAGAACAAAATAAGTTGCACGAAATTGTTTGGAAGACGAGAGGAAGAAATTAGGCACGAATTAGACCACAACATGCAAACTAATGCACTGTACAACCCTCGAAGTTGCAAACCAAAAATGAAGCACTTTTCCCTCGTACACTTACTCCCCAAGAATTTCTCGTAATTCAGCCTCCGGGATCAGTGAGCAGCGGCAAGATCCCCAAAGGCTCAGGCACGTAAAGCAAAATTGATGGCCATTGGGGCACGCCATGTGCACACATCCAAAGTCACGCTGCACACCAATACCACAACCTGGACATTGTTTAGCTCCAATAGCCTTCACCGTTTCCGTGTATTCAGCATCCGACTCCAGATCCGATTTCTTCCACTCTTTCTCCATCGCGAGCTTTTGGTACTTGGCATAGTCTCCGGGTCTAGTCAGTGCTTCACGCACATAGTCGTCAGGCAGCTCCTTCTTGCAGCAACGAAGCGGTACAAGTGCGCGATCGCCTAATGCTAGACGACACATGCATAAAATGCACGACTTGCAGTAGTAGTGGCCACATGGCGCGGCCCTCAGTGCACCCTTGTCGATCTTCACAGTGCAGCTGACGCAGCTGATACCCCACTTGTGGCGGGTCACTTTGGGGATCGACACAATTTCAGTGTAGCTCTTCCTTTGGCTCCGAATACTTCGCTTGGCACACATCCACACGTCACCGAAATAATGCGCTTGAAAGCGCTCGTGCACTTTTTTAAAGGGTACAGAAAGCTGATAGCAGCTGTAAGGAGTGCCTCTTTGCCTTATTGCTGCAGTATTTATCACCACTGTTCGAAACTTACCACGTATGCCCGTTAGCCTCCGATTGTTTTTTCAAAGAACCTCGTCCCAGCCAGTCTTTCAAGGCATCACCTCACAACAAAAGAATCGTGTAGCAACTTTGGCCACCCTCGTCATCGCATGCAACAGGGCCAACGCCAACAGCAGTAATCCAAACGACGTTACATACACTGTAAATGGATGTTGACTTGTAAGTGCTTCCAAATGGATCGGGACTCGCTTATCTCCACTCAAAAATCCAAGCACGCCCAGCACAAAGACAAGAGCCAGTATTTGTCCAGTACCCACCAGTACCTTGAAACATCCGAAATATACCGTCGCAAGTACCGACCTCACCGATATCGTGCCTAATGATCGCTCAAACCTTGGACAAGGTTCAAGAGCTCGACCACCTCGTGGCCCCACTTGAATTGGCAGCAAAGGATGCAACTCACTACTACTTTCGGTAGTCCCCCACTCAGCTAAGTCCATGTCAATGGAATCAGTTGCCGATGCAGCCAATGAATTGTAAATAAAGACATCAGTACAGCACAAATAGAAGACGAGGTGTAGTAACGAGTTAAAGACTATGACTCCATAGCCACAGAGGGGCATCGTCACAACACTCAAGACCGTCCCTATCCACACCATCAGAGCGCCAATTACGCTCAGAGCAGCACTGCATCCATTAAAAAGTAGCATGCGCATCATCTTACTGGCTAAAACACAAGGTCGTACCAGGTTTTGCCCCAGAGGATGGCGTTCAACACTCCTGCGACGGTGGCTCATGGAGATCTTGTTGGTATTTGCATCGATCTTCAGCTTACACATTTAGATGAAACACCGGTATTTGTAGCCATCTTACGTTCCACTTTGGACCAAATACCGGTATTTGAAACAGGAGCTTTTCTTTTTTGGACACATTTTGACAATGGGTGACTCGCAGAATTGGTCATCATTTGAGGAACCCGAGACGCCCAAGCGTTTTGATGGCGTGGAAAAACAGACGGATGCAGTTTCAATTGTGGAAGATAATGGCAAGAATAATGGCAAAAGACTGAGTGTGTTGCTGGAATCCGTGACGCTGCGTCATATGCGCAATCGCCTCGTCTTTGGTAGTTTGGTGGGCTTCGTTACGGGCGCCACTTTTGGAGGCAGTATGTATTATTACAGTCTATTCGATATCAAGTGTTGATGTGCAGTAATTTTGTAAATTGGATACTTAATGCAATGTGCTGTTTTGATTGTATCAGTTGATGGAGCTAAATTATACATGAAGCAGAACGGGAAGTTGGCACCTGCTGCCTTGAGTACTATTGCCCGTGGAGCGGCTGTAACTGGAGGAGTTTTTTCTGGGTACGAAAAGCAGTACATTCTCTTATATATTGATACCGTTTTGAGTGATGAGGGAGATTGTTTCTGCAGCTTTTTCTTCTTGTATTGCGGTATCAAAACTGCGCTGGCGACGCAGGGGAAGGACGATTTGACTAGTGCTGGTATTTCGACGTTTGTTGCTGGTATGCCGTTCGTGCGGTCCACGGTAATGCGGCAGAATTTGCCGTACGCTGTCATGCTGGTGGCGCTCGACCACTTTCATGAGGAGCTCAACGAGTGCCGTAAATAAAGGGGGCACTGTTGGGCAGTATTGAATCGGAGTTGAAATGTGCACGCTGTCTGGAGTTTAAGTAGGTTATCGAGAAGTCTTTGTAGCGGTATTGTGGATGTACAGGCTGGATGCTTTTGTTGCGTTTGATGCAAATCGTGATCAACTCTAGCGCAAATTTACGACTGTTGACGAACCATGAAAGCCAAGGTACAGGTCACGGTCAGGCTAAGCTAGTCGTCCCCAATATGATGCTTGTTCGTACCGGTAGGTGGAGCCCTGTATGATAGATGCATCTTATTGGGTTAGCACTCACAGTTGTTAAGGCTCACATTGAATTGGATTTGTGGAAGTGACACCTGGCTGGCCATTTACGTTTTCCCCGCTCCGATCACATTGTGCTAAGTTTCAGCTTTGTCATTGAATGCAAGTTCTTTCGCCTAAAATATGACAGAAAACAACGGACTCGCTCATTTGTGATGGTCGTCTGATTGTGCGTGCCAACGCTAATGGCGCCGAGAAGGCCTTCTGCAACATCTCCACTGTGTATCTCGCCAACGTAGCGTCAGAGCCTGCTGCAGCTCGCCCGGAGTGGTTACCTCGGTCGCTTTATCATTTGGACCAAGTCTGCATTTCAGAAGCTAGACTGTTTACTATTGGATGAACTAGCACATCCTATAATGCAGGCATGGCGAGATATCCACTTTCATTAGGATAGGCATCGTAAGCTTCTGCAAACATTTTGGGTCTCAAGAGAAATGTCAGGGCCTTCCATCGGCTAATTTGGTGATACATGACATCTCATCTCGTCTCTTGTCTTTCACCTAAGACAAGACGCCCATAATTTGTACGCCATCGATAATCATGCGATCGTTAGAACGATTGGTGTCGCCTGAGCGGACAGGTCGTAAACGAGATCCAATTACGAGCTTTATGAGGCTAATTCATGCACGGTAATGGCGTGGTAGCTTCCTGGAAAAGCCATCGTTCCACATACCTTTTGTCATACCTCGAAACTACTTGATTTCGCAACGCTGTCCTTGCGCATCACCTCCTTCCACCCTTAAGCACTGCCTTCATTCAAGGCAAAAGCGTACTCATATTTTCTCAAGCTTTGCGCTGTAACGTACTTGGTATTGCTCTGACTTGCGCTGGCCTGTTCCGCTGACCATTAGCGTTGGATCAGATACTGAATACTCGAAGATGGTGCTGCCCCAATGGCTCGTAGCCTGGCGCATCGTACATTGGGTTTGCCTCGGATTGGGCGTTGTCGCCGCGCTCTACCTGCTTCTGCACTCGCTGACGTTTCACCGTTTAAAGCGACGCATGGCCGACCTGCTGCTCAGCAGCATCGCGTTGGCCGATTTGAGCTTCGTGAGCTTGGAGGCGTGCAAGGAGCTGGTGCACACGTCCTACTTCGCATGCTACCGGCGGGAGGACGAAGTAGATGAAGATGCTGATTATTCGACGGTAGACTTTGTGTTGACGCTCTTGAGCCGCTTCAGCTTCTTCATGTCCATGTACTGGATCGCCAACCTGTCGCTACTTATGAGACTGGGCAGTTTTGAAGCTCTCCACGCCAAGAAAAGCTTTTTCCTGTCGTCATTGGCTTCGATGGTCTACGGCTACATGCAGGCCGTCCTCCCAATGTTGAATGAACAGGATGGAAATCATTCTACACTGGCATACACAGTGGAAGCTGTGCTCCTGTTCCTGATGCAGACGACACCGTTGCTGCTGATACTGACAAATCTTCGTGTTGTGAGGAGGTCTCGTCTTAGCGCGTCCGCTCTGGGACGAAATGTCATTCGAAGACTTACAGCTTATTGCGCCTGTGCTGCGGCGTTTACGCTGCCGTACGCACTGGTGCTCATCTTCTCCCAAGATCTTGTCGGGGTCGGGGCTGTTGCTGAAACACTCAACTACTTGGTTCCTATAGCAAATGCGCTGCTGTTCGGTACAAGTCTAAGCTGCTGCTGTACTGCAGCGCTAGAAACAACGACACTGTCGAATCTGGAAAAGGCGCAAGTCCACGATACTTCATCGTCGCCGTTTGTTGTTTCTGCAGGGGTGCTGACCGACGGATGCGGAACTCCTCGTGATACACCAGGTAGTGTGCTGGCTGGAGGTCCTATTACTGAAATGGAAACAGAAGGACCAGCTGTGAAAATTGGCGAGGGATCCAGTGCAGAAGTATACAAGGCCCAATGGGTGGGAATCACCGTCGCGCTCAAATGCTTGCGTTTGCAGGCTCGAAGTAGCTCAGAAGCAGATCTGTACATGACACGTTTAGCTGAGTTGCGCTCCGAATTTCTCGATGAGGCTGTGCTGGCTGCTCAGCTTCGACATCCAAATATCACACTTTTCATCAAAATGGGCACCTATAAAGGCAGCTTGTGCCTCGTCAAGTACGCATTGTAAAGGGTCTGCATGCAGACTTGTGCTGGCTGCTAATTATCTGTTCGTATTGTTTGTGTTTCCAGCGAATATTGCGCGCGCGGGTCACTTCGAGATGTTCTTCGTGCGAATCCCCTTCTAGATTGGAATACAAAAGTGCGTCTAGCCTTTGAAGCAGCTAAAGGTTTGGCTTTCATGCATAACCGCAAGCCAATCTACCTGCATCGAGACCTCAAGGCTTCCAACATCCTCGTGACTGTTGACTGGACAGCCAAGATTGCAGATTTCGGAATCGCCCGGATTGCTACGGACTTCACGGTGAAGAAACCACACTTGTCACAAAAGTGTTCAATGCAGTCTCTTGAGTCGCTACGATCGATCGATGAAAGCGTTGTCATGATGGATGCAGCAGCGTCAGAGTTGATGACAAGTTTCGCTGGTACGTGGCGCTGGAATGCTCCAGAAATCATGAAAAATCCCAATGAATGCCGCTTCAATCGTGAAACAGACATGTACAGCTTTGGTGTGGCTTTATGGGAGATTCTGACCAACGGAGCAGTACCGTTCGATGACGTGGATTTTGACCATCAAGTGCGACAGCTCGTAGCAGCAGGCGAGCGGCCATTGCTACCTCCTGCTTATTTACGTCGTGCACCTCCTGAGTTTATCGAAGTTATGCGAGCGTGTTGGCACCAACGGCCGGAACAGCGACCTAGTGCCCAAGATGTAATGTTGCATCTTGGCTCATTGTCCTACACGCTATCAACTAGCTCTGAGTTGTATACATCGTCCCAAAACACAGCACGCTATGTCTTTAGTGATAGTTATTATCAAGCTATGGACTCGATTCAAAGTTGTCCAGGACTATGGTAAGTATTCCACTTAAGCGTCTGTCATTTAAAAGTAGTCAATATATAGATTCAATCCAAGTGGAAAGTTTCACTGAAGGCTTTATTCAATCAAACGTTCTTTACGATGTGCTCATGTTACGAGACAGAATATTTTCTTTGGATAATTTTTACTTAAAATTGAGATATCATGGTCAGACCACTCAATAAGGAATGGAAGCTCTTTGGAAACAAGTATCGCGTAGCCGGTGCCAAGTGCGCCAAGGTCGACTGTAAGGCATGTCAGACACAGGTTTCCGCCGCTATTAATCGTCTGCAATCTCATATACGCGTGTGTCCGGCTCGTTCAGGCCCGATGACTGGTCCTCGTGATTCCAGCAGCAATACGGACGACTGTTCGAATACGGAGTTATCGGACGCTCTTCCAACGTCGTTAGAGCTTGCACAATATTCATTAGAGAACTCTATTACTAGTGCTATAAATACAGAAGAGACGACAGTGACAAGTGACCCTCCACCAGCCAAAAACCTACGTCAATCGCTTTCTAAAACACGTGATCGGCCGCGCAGGAACGCGTCGGCTACTAACGTTGCTATCGCAACGAACGATGAGATTTCATGGGTCGATTCCGTGATGGGCGAAGCTGTAAAGACGGTGCAGCCAGCAGCCACTTCAGTGCTTCATAAACGTCGACTGGAGATCGAGGAGAAGCGGCTGCATCTTGAAATCAAACGAGATCAGCGTGAAGAGCGTCGAGATCGGCTGGAACTGGAGATTTTAGAGACAAAAGCAAGAAAGGAAACATTGTTGATGGAAAAAGAAAGATATGAGGCAAGGGTGCTACTTGCATTGTCACGAAAACAATTGCTCGACCAGGGAGTAGATAAAGACGAAGTCGACCGGATCCTGCCGATTTTGAGCTTCCAGACTAGTTTTGACAACAGTGTTTCTGCTACGGCTGAGATAGCTACTTTAAAGACGACCATGATTGAAACGTCCAGTACTTCAAGTAGTTCGGAGAAAGATGCGACGTCAGAGGTCAATGATCTGGAGTCTCTTTGAAAGTTCAATTTGCGTGGCATATGCAGCGGCAGTGTGACCGAGTTACTCCTACCTGTATGAGACCCAATGATACGTTTCTTCATTGCGGAGTGATCTACAAAACGCTTAATCATGGAGACTCCAGCTGGTTAAATTTCTTGAAGGCGAGGGAAACGAATGGCGTCTAATAGCCCTTAAGAATGTGTGACGTGACATCTTTGCTTGATGTAAAGATTGTCGCGTCACACTTCTTAAGGGCTATTAGATCCATTTGTCAGTTGAGTGTACTGAAAGGACCTTCGCGACTCAAGTCCTCAAGATAATTAGTCAGCCGAATCGACATTACCATAAGTAGTACTGTGTGGTTGGAAAGCTGCGATCCCATTCAGCCCCATCGTGGCACCAGCCAAGATATTTAGTTAGTGGTTGTTAAGGATCGAATGACTTCGAAACAAGTAAGTGTCAAAGACGATTCATTCGAAAATGGTGACATGTCAATTTTCTATCCTTTGTGATGACACCCCTTCTTGCTACGTCCTCTAACCAACCAGTTGAAGAAGAATCCAGGGTCCAATGACATCTAAGCTGCCACACGCGGTTGTTCCTATCACATGACTATCACTAGACTATATCAATAACATTCAAACATATATGGTATCACTATGACTTTGTGTGCTGCCATCAAATGTCGACAATTTGGACGTGTTTGAGCTCGGATTGACGGTGACAAGCTCGAGATTGCTGTCAACTCGGTCACTGCCATGTCGTACCGGCCTGCAATGGTATGTTAAGGCAGTACTCCATACACAGACGGACTCGTACCTCCACAAGCTGCAGTTTTCCTATGTGCTGCCAAGGTTAATCAACGGATGCGTCATAAATGCAGTGTCAACTAACTACCAGAACGTCTGCACCGTGAGCTATTTCTCATGGTCATGGGGATGGCACCAGTGGGAGAAACACATTGACTGGATGGCAATTGTCGGTAATATAAGCTATAAACACCATGTCACAGACAGGATGACGCTGTAGAATTATCTGCGTATATGCTATGCAGGTATCAACATGCCGTTGGCATGTACAGAGCAGGAAAAGGTGTGACAAAAGACCTTCCAAACCACTACAATGTGAGTTCGGCTGGATCAAACAAGTTTTCTCTATGTCAGCATGTCTGACTTGGGGTCCGATGGACAACCTTCGTGGTAGTTAAGCAAAAGGCTCGCTCCCTCAACCTTTCATTGCTAGCCAACATGATCTGCAGCTGGAAATCTTGGAATGCATGCGCGATTTCGCATGGTGGCTGCTTTGCCAGCATTTGCAAGTCATGTCCCAAAAAAATGAAGCTGTTTTCAACTGCAAAGTTCACGTGCTCACTCAATTGGCGAGGATTTGCCGACGAGTACTGCTGCGTGTATATGCTGGATTCGTTCGATCCGTTTTACCATAACATTGGCAAGACATTTCTGAAGGAACAGCGTGCTCTCCTCCAACTATACGTCTTCGCTGTACTAGTGCGATGCACATACAACGAAATGAATCCAGACTTCACAGATCCAGCAAAGCTTCACGCAGCATCACGTGCTGCTATCGATAGCATGCCTGTTGCCGATCCGAATGCAGAGTGGCTTATCCAAGGGTGGCTCTTTGCAAACAGTCTGCATCCTGGTTCACATAGTGAATAATTTTGTCCATATTCTTGAACCAACGACGTGAATTATCATACTGAAAGTCACAGCCCATGGGGATAAAGACGTGGTTGCCCTTGGACATTCCACCACGCATCTTGGCATTGTTAACAAACTGCTCCACTTCATCACACACATCATAATCATGGAGTTCTGTATCGTCTTGAATCTCATTCGTATCCTTTCCAAAGTCAAATTTTCCTGGAGGACAATAATGATCAATAATTTCTCCTGTAAAAACCTGCGACCTTTTGCCTCGTGATTTACTTGGACGCCAGATAAACTCAAGGTCTTTGTTTTTCTTTCGATTTCCATAGTCTTGGTAATCAATACGAGCAAAGTACAGAGCATCAAAGCCGATACCTTGTGATAAGAGTGAGCCTTGTGTAGCTGAATGACCAAATGGATCAATTTGCCATCCAATACGTGGACTGATTCCAAACTCGTCCATAAGCAGTTGATGACCATATGCTGTTTGATCCATCATTGCAATATAATGTGGTGTAGCTTCATCATGCATACACCATCCTCCATTAACTGTAAGATCCAGACGTCCTTCTTTGACAAGTCGTTTCACAATCTCACGTACTGTACCACTTTGTTCCTTCCACCAACGTTGGAAAAATGATTGCTCAACAAACATAAATTGACGATCAGGATTACGTACAAGTTCTTCAACAGCTGTATCTAAGATATACTGTACTTTATTTATATAATATTGATCAACACTTAGTAACCAACCAGGATCATCATGAGAATGAGCAATCAGATGGACATTGAGTTTATTGGGAACGAGGCGACTTGTCGTGTTGTAAACACCATCAAGAGGGTGTGACTTCGAATGATAGCTTCATGTGTGTGTGGCACACCATCTTGTGATTGGAGCATGGAGGAAAAGCCGGTGAATAAGGAGACAGCTAAGGCTCAGTTTCGCTCGTCACGTCTGTCTTGGAGCAACCAAGCTGAACACGTGCGTCATGCAACACCTGTAATGAATGTATGTAAAGCTAATGATTCGTCTTATGCTTGTAGAAATTGAAACAAGAGCTGAGCGACATTGCTATCGCCAAATGCCACAGTGTCGCGGAAAAGTTTGCCAAATGTGCCAAAGCCAATGGTCTCATGGTTGTCTTCAAGTGCCAGGACCATAACAAGGCCCTAAACGCCTGTCTGCATCAGCATACCAATGACGAGCAGTTTGAGATTTACCGCCAGAAGCGCGAGAAGAGCATGACTGAAGAGGAGAAGTCCAGTTACATGTAGACGATGCAGCCTAAATGTTCCGTACTACAGTGCCACTCATATATTTATGAGGTAGTTTCGAGCATTTTGTTCATAATCTCTTCGTACGACTACTAAAAGCTTTGGCACTTATTGCTTGCGCTGTCGCAGTTCGCTAGCCGGAGTGGCGTCCACAGGGAAGGTAGCCAGTACTTCCTTAGCTGTGGCCATTGCCTCCTTGGCGATGACCTTGCACGCGGCATTCAAATCCTTATGCGAGTGAATGGCAGTCACTGACACGCGTAGACTCGGCAGGGGCTCGTGCATCTGACGGGTCTTGTAACGAGGCGAGCAGATTGCCACGCCCTTGGCAAGGCATTTTTGCATAATTGTGTCGCACACCTTGCGCTGCAGAGAGCGCTGATTTTCCTCGCTGCCAACATGGGCGACAACCTCAGGCAGCAGACGCAAATGCAGAATGGGAGAGACAGTATCCTTCGAGACACCGAACACACCCTCCACGCCCGTAGACAGAGCATCGTGCGCGAGTTTGGCATTGTCACGTAGCTTGGTGAAAAGCTCTGGCTCGTTCCTCATAAGCCGGATAGCCTCCGAGCAACAAGCAGATGTAAACGGTGGAGCCGAAGCAGAAAACACATAGCCAGCGCTGTTAATACGCTGGTAGTCGACGACTTCTTGTGAGCCCGTACTGAAACCACCTACACTCGCGGTAGAGCCAGCGAGGGAGCTGCAGATGATGGCCACCTCCGAGACGTCCATGCCATAATGCTCCGTAAGTCCACGGCCCGATTTGCCCAACACACCAAAAGAAAAGCTCTCGTCCAAAAAAAGGCGAAAGAAGTACTTGTTGCACATTTCAACCATCTTGGGCAAGTCAACTATGTCACCGTGGTTGCGAAATAGCGCTTCCGTCACAACGTAACGGCGCTGGCAGTCCGAGCCGCGGTTCTTCCTCTTGTCTTCATCACGCACGCTCTTGAGCACACGTTCCAGGTCTTTCAGATTGTTGTGCTTGTAGTAGTGCACTGTGCAACGCGCCAGATTGGCGCCCACCAGGATCGAGTCATTGCACCCTTCATCCATGACAATGAGGTCACCACGCTTAGCAAAAGCCGCCAGTACCGACGACGACGTGGCTTCCGTGTCGGAAAAGGTAATCGAGTCGGTCGTTCCCATCATCTGTGCAATATCCTTCTCTAGGATCTCGTGTGCGTCGATAGTTCCGTAGAAGCCACGAGGTCCACAGGAGCCACAACCGTACTTGGTGAGCGTCTTGATAGCGACTTCCTTGAGCTCAGGGCGTGAGCCCAGACCGAGAAAATCAAAGGTAGCCAAATTCAGCAGAGACTTGGCAAAGCCCTGCAGCTTGATGTGCGTGTCAGGTGTGGCCTCCACGACACCAATGGGCTTGGACTTGTTGGTATCCACAATGGCATTGGGTGAGATGATAGGATCAGGAGTCCACTCCTCGCACAAGTCGTCGATCTCGCGTTCCGAGAGCTTGATAGCCGTGCTTTGGGGCTTGTCACGTTTAAAAAAAGTGATGTAAATGACAAAGACAATAAGGAACGTCTCAATGATCACGTGTTCCGGGCTGCGCTCGTAAATGGATCGAATGTACTTGTAATAAGAGCTCGGAGTCTTGACAAAAGCCGCCTTAATCTTGGCGGTATCCAGACTCAGCAGCGCCTAAGTCAGTAAACAGCATTAGTCACTAACCAGATAAGTTGTAGACAATGGAATACCCCAATACACCACAGAGAAATGCCATATACCTCGGCAAAAGGCTGGCCAATTGTCGCCCACCATTCACTCATACTGACTGATACAGCAGGTGAACTGAAGGGAAGGGAAAGCAGAGGGATGAGGTCCTGGGAGGCGACTGTACGTGCAGTGGCGTTTCGCACGGTCTACGACGTGATTCGCTGAAATAGTCTCCTCATTTCAACGAATCCAGTTTAGCCAAAATAGTGGGTATAAAATACGGTTTAGGTCAATCAGATGAAACAAAAAAGACTCGAAAGGAATAACCTTATAATTTTCCTTTAGTATGGAGCTACGTAACCGTGCCACCGGCACTACGAAGAAGAAGGCTGCACGCGGCCTCGACGTGGCTCTCGGTCCAACTATCTACAGCGGTGAGCGTTACTCGAAGATGAGTGAGCGGATTAAACGGCAGCATATGAAGCCATGCGAGGTCGCCGAAGCTAATACGCAGCGGGTACGTTGTCTGCTGCAATTGTCTCTTGTTTTAGTGTTTCTGCTGTTACTGACAGGACAGATTGCTTTCGCATTTTCTGTGTCGTGCAATAGATAATGCGCGCCCAGGTGATTGCGTTCGTAATAGCGCTTGTCTTTGTTTTGTCGCTGGTGTCTACAATGATGTACGAAGCTCACGTCCGTCGCTCCAATCGCAAGCCTTTCGACGTGTAACATTCATTTTATACTGTTATTACCTGAAGCTGTCCGTTGCGTTGTAACTTACAGCGCGGCAGAAAAAGCCGTTGTGTTGACGTTTTCGATGATCAACGTACTGACTCAAAAGTTTCAATAGACCAGAATTGTCTTCTATTGTTTGGTAACTGCTACGTCATGAAGCGGCTGGTCAATTAGAGCTTATGCTTACGTCTAATCCCCTGTATGAAAGAAAGCATTTTAAACAGATTTTCACACAACTCTTTATAAATATTTAAAATGGCAGGCAGCGGCTTTTATCAAGTCAGGTTCGATCTTTTCTCGCCCACATTGCCTTCCCAACGGAACAATTTACTCGCCGGCAGCTACTGGAATTCCAATGTTCAAATAGAAGCAAAAACCTTTTAAACTAAAGGCTTAGTTGTCGTCGGCTTCCTTCGTCTCAAGCCCGATATTTTAGTCAGTCGCGAGTACAATTTACGCACAACAGTCTGACGGAGATCGCGCAGCTCTTTGTCCACGACGGCAAGCTGGCGGTCTTCAATAACCGCGAATGAAGACGTAATACCAAGCTCATTCGCATCGGCACACGAACAGCCACAGCTCCGCAAGCTGGAGGGACGTCCCGTTTCGGACATAAAGCTGGAGATGTGGTCGTCGTCGGGCTGAGTCTCGTGCGACAAGCGCTTCGATTCGCGAAAGCCCGTGTCTTTGCTCTGGGTGCCGACGCCACTCTGACACAAAGTCCGACGACCCGATTGCCATGACGAGGAAGAGTGCTCCAAATCATTGCCAGCGTCATCACAGCCAGCAAACTCGGTATCGCTACTGACTGTACTACCACGGCGGCGGCGGCGGCTGTGGACCGAGACTCGGCTGTGCGTGGTGCAGCGCAATGGCTCGAACGCGTTCGAAGACACCGAGCGCTTCAACGCTTGCTCTGAGAGTGGAGCCGCCGTCACAACAAAGGCAAGCTCGTCAATGCTCGGGCTGGGCGCCGTAGGTCTCAATAGAAGCGGCATGACAATCCAATTGTTGTAAGTTTTGCTTGTGCAAGGGGCGGAAAATCGTGTAGTGGACGCTTTTATTTGAAGGCGATGCGATAGGGTTAGGGAAACAGGCGAAATGGCCTGGCTTTAAACAAGTACATAAATGTCGCCACGCGTATCAGGCTGTCAACGAACAGTTTTGTAGCCCAAACATATGAAGTCAGAACTGTGGGTAGTTTCGGTTGTTGCGCATCAGATACCACCTAGTCTGACGATGTTGGAATCATCTGTTGAATAGATGGTGGGTAGTCTTATCAAGGCAGTTCAACAAAGTGGCGACAGATCTAGGTGCACGCTACGTACTTGCTGTGTGTGGCCTTCATGAGCCTTTCAGTTAAGCGGATGGCGTTGCTTGATTGATGAAGCATCATTTCTAACCTCGCATATCCCATCAATCCATCGAATCGAGCGAGCACCTCACGGAAATATTGCGATGGGTATTGTATTGCACTGCCTGATAACCGCGCTTGTAAACGGGTTGTCGGACTACTTAAATTGTGGCCCGTACCACCTTTGATTGGTCAGACCACTTCAACAATTGACACAATTTTGCAAAATGTTGGGAACTTTCCCGGAAAATTGGCGAACGTGTTTTCATAAGAATGTCGTTGTCATCTTTAAATGTCACGCGTGTCTCAGAGAACTACCTTATTAGGAGATTGATACACTCGTGGTACGGCGTCCTTCGATGGTAAAAAACAAGCTCAACGTGCGAGTTGGCTGGTGGGCGTGGATCAGTGCTATGTAAAGCAGATGTAGCAAGAAATATAATGCGTCGTGGATATGGCCGCAGAAAAAGCCTTCACTTTTTGCGCTACTCAAATTGCTATTCCATTATTGTAGAGTACCATTTATCGATCCTTAGTTGTGCCGTCACCAAGCAGTTGGCGAAGTAAAAAACGCCTTAACGATCGGACACTCAACAGAGGTTAATTCACGCACGATAAGCTTTTACCGCAGTACATCGCCACGGGTGACAGCGTACTATTATCAAACGAGCTTGGTACCAATTTGCGGATATCGGGCAGATAAAAATCCGCTCGGCCGTTCAGTCACGCAGCGTTTGCAGCTGTCACTAATTACTTCCTCATCACCATGGGCGCGTATACGAAGGACGAGACCACGCGTTCAAGAAGCAAGGAGAGATCATTGCCATTGGCTAAAATGGACGAGCAACTTGCCGTCAAAATGAAGATGAATTGTACTCTATGCCCAATTCAAAACTGAATCGTAAAGATAACGCAAGAGATCTTTGATTCTCTCTCTCGTCATTCCACATATTTGTCGAGACGATGCGGTTGCTTGAATGTTTCGCCACTTTGGCGATGACGTTGGTCGTTATTGTCGATGCCGGTTGTGATCCAAGTAAATGGATGCCTCCTCTTGATGGTGTTTACAACACGACAAGTCGCCTCGTTCCCAATAAACTCAATGTCCATCTGATTGCTCATTCTCATGATGATCCTGGTTGGTTACTAAGTGTTGATCAATATTATATAAATAAAGTACAGTATATCTTAGATACAGCTGTTGAAGAACTTGTACGTAATCCTGATCGTCAATTTATGTTTGTTGAGCAATCATTTTTCCAACGTTGGTGGAAGGAACAAAGTGGTACAGTACGTGAGATTGTGAAACGACTTGTCAAAGAAGGACGTCTGGATCTTACAGTTAATGGAGGATGGTGTATGCATGATGAAGCTACACCACATTATATTGCAATGATGGATCAAACAGCATATGGTCATCAACTGCTTATGGACGAGTTTGGAATCAGTCCACGTATTGGATGGCAAATTGATCCATTTGGTCATTCAGCTACACAAGGCTCACTCTTATCACAAGGTATCGGCTTTGATGCTCTGTACTTTGCTCGTATTGATTACCAAGACTATGGAAATCGAAAGAAAAACAAAGACCTTGAGTTTATCTGGCGTCCAAGTAAATCACGAGGCAAAAGGTCGCAGGTTTTTACAGGAGAAATTATTGATCATTATTGTCCTCCAGGAAAATTTGACTTTGGAAAGGATACGAATGAGATTCAAGACGATACAGAACTCCATGATTATGATGTGTGTGATGAAGTGGAGCAGTTTGTTAACAATGCCAAGATGCGTGGTGGAATGTCCAAGGGCAACCACGTCTTTATCCCCATGGGCTGTGACTTTCAGTATGATAATTCACGTCGTTGGTTCAAGAATATGGACAAAATTATTCACTATGTGAACCAGGATGCACGTGTGAATGTTCTATACTCGAATCTTTCATACTACACGGACGTGAAGCGTGCCGAAGGACTCACGTGGAGAGTCAAAACCGATGACTTTTTTCCATACGGGTCAGAGCGAGATGACTATTGGTCAGGTTTCTTCACCAGTCGGCCAAGTCTGAAGCGTTTTGCTCGAGTTGCCAATACGCTGTTGCAGCAAGTTCGACAGCTGGATGCAGTCTACCAGAGTCATCACTCGAGCACGTTTGTGGCACTGCAACGTGCTGTGGGTCTTGTGCAACACCACGATGGTCTGTCTGGAACGGAGAAGCAAATCGTTGCTGACGATTACGCGCTTCGGCTGAATGACGGGATCATTCAGGCCGAGAAAGAGATGAACGAGGTGCTCTTTGTGATCGGTGAAAAGGAGTTGTATCACTTGTGCTTGCTGGCCAATACGAGCGTGTGTAACGTATCGACACAAAACACAGAGTTTGAGGTACTGGTGCATAACGCACTGGCGCGCACGACCATTCAGACAATGTCGATTCCAATCACGCACAAGTCAGCGGAGATAGAAGTTCTGCCGGGCGACGCAAGTGTCCGTGCGCAAAGTGTGTTTGTAGCTCTGCCGGTTCATCCTGAGACGCAAGTGGCTCCCTACTCGCTCGTTTTCAGTGCTGAACTGAAGCCTCTAAGCACGTCTCGGTTCTTAGTAAAGCAGAAGGGCGTGGACTACAGCGCTGCCATGAACGAAAACATTGTTGAGCACAAGCAGAGACATGAAAAAGCTGACGGCCTTGACGATTATACTGGGAACGATGATGTGGTTGTCCTGGAGAACCATATGATGCGAGCAGAGATCAGCAAAACGACGGGATCCATTACAAAACTGGCCAATAAGAAAAAGAACATTCAGATCCCGCTATCGTTAGAGGTAAGGTACTACCAGGCATTCCAAGACTACGGTCCGAAATCTGGCGCGTATGTGTTCCGTCCGGACTCGAACAAAACGTACCCGATGACTGATAAGAGTGAAGAAATGCCTAGCTTGGTATCGGATGTGACGATGGTAGAGCTGCAAACCACGAGTCGCGCCGCTGATGGTGGCCTCACCAGTGTGCCGCGCGTTGCTTTCAAGATCGGCAGCTGGGTCACGCTCGAGTACCGCATAAACGACGATGACGAGTTCCTGGAGATCGAGTGGACGGTCGGACCAGTCCCGATCGACGACAAGAAGGGCAAGGAGGTCATCGTGCGCTTTGATGCCGGCAACAGCATCGCGTCAGCTGGTACGCTGTACACGGACTCGAATGGCCTCGAGTTTATGAAACGCGTGCGCAACCACCGCGACACGTGGAATCTGACTCTGCATGACAACCAGGAAGAAGTGGCGGCAAACTATTTCCCGATCACCACGGGCGCGTTTATTAAGGACGGCAAGCGCCAGCTGAACGTGGTGACGGACCGCGCGCAAGGAGCGGCGAGTTTGGCAGACGGACAGGTGGAGGTGATGGTTCATCGGCGCCTGCTTGTGGACGACAGTAAGGGAGTAGGTGAACCCTTGAATGAGACAGAGTCGGTGTACAACACGGCCACGAAGACGTACGCTACTAAAGGCCTGGTGGTACGTGGTAACTTTTTCATCAACGTGGACTCGGTCGAGGACGGAATGCGCAGCATTCGCTCGAAGATGGAGTCCCAGTTCTTCCATCCGCTGACAGCGTACCGCAAACCTGTTTCGTCGAAAGAGGGGGCGAAGGTGCCGTGGTTGACTGTGGGCGAATTCCCTTTGAACGTAGGTCTGACAACGTTGCAAGAGCTGTCGAAGCAGTGTCTGATGGTGCGTCTGTCGCACTTGTATGCAGTGGACGAGCACTCGAGTCTGTCACAACCTGCGACGGTGGACTTCTCTTCGTTGTTCTTGGTGAAGAACTCTATAGTGTCAGAGGTGACGGAGCTCGTGCTGACTGGCACAAAGGAGCTGTCGCTCGAGAATAAAGGACGTGCGATGGAGTGGAAGACGATGGACGATGCGCACGGTTGGTCTCCTCGGTCTCTTTCTGTGAAGGGTACGTCGGTGACACTAGAGGCGATCGAGGTGCGTGCGTTCCGCGTGTGCTTTGCTAAGGATGCGGGTATGATTGATGATATCGCTATCAATAACGATGATGACTCCTTTGGTACTGCACTGCAAGATTTGGCGGAGATCATCGCCATTGAGTAACTGCCACAACAAGAACGTCGAGCTAGTTTGAGAATCTACATTGAATAAGCGTGTGCAAACAAACACGATTTGGCTTATGGCAACCTGGACTCTGTTCATAACGAGAGCTCTACCCTACAGCTCTACACAACTCCATGAAAAACAATGAACGTGACAGTGACAACGGACAGGAATGCAAGACCAATACCAACGAAGCGACAAACGATCTGACACTTCGCTTGGTGGAGGCATTGTTGGATTGCAGCCTGCAACTTGTCACTTGCGACGATATCTCCATCTTCCTGGCAAAAGCCCACAAATTGCAATCGGTTAGCGCTCAGAAAGCGCCACCAATAAGCTCCTGCAGCGTTGATGATCATCCTTACCGCGAAGCGAGTCGCTACAAAGATCACCACTAGAAGCCACCACGATGCAAACGAGAAGTATACAGCCTTTTCAGTCGCACATGCGAGATTGTGCTGTAGTTGACCAACGACTTCATCCCTTCCCACATAGTGTGATCCTTCTGCTGGAAAGCACAATTCAAATGCAATAGATGGTGCTAAGAATGGCGCGTTTTCACTCATTTGCTTCGTTGTTGAGAGTGGGGTCACTAGTGCCGAGTTATTATTGCTGAGACTTGTCATCAAGCACTGACTTGAAAGAGAAGCATCAGCTGCAAGAGCTACTTCACCATTGATGTCACAGTCTTGAAGCATCCGAACCAAGGTGCTTGTCGTTGTTGTACAGTCACTGAGATCGTCCAATGCAACAGATTGATTCTTCCACACGATAGCTGTGTCTAATGTCAGTGCTGCGTAGTCACTACGGATGGAATCGTTGATAATGGTGGCGTACTTTTGAATTTCATCAAGCGGATCAACGACGCGCTCGCTGGTTTTGCCATTGTTCTCGAAAAATGCACGGGTGATACGTTGTATAGTAGTTGGTGAAAAGTTGGCCGGTGCGTCGGAGCTTTGGCAATGCGCATTATGATCTTTCTTCCAAATGAACAAGCCTACTGTGGCCGCTGAAGCAGCGCAAAAAAGAAGGAGGAATGTCACCAGTACGCGCAGCAGTTCTGAGGCTTTTGTCACAAGTGTGAAGCATACTGCAGAAATGCTGTGTTGGCAAAGGAAAACTTCACATACACTTCCAATCGTGTCGACCGTGGTTATGCCCCGGATGTCCACTATTGGCATGTCAGAATAGGACTCGGTGATGAGCCCAACTGCAAGATCTGCAGCCAGCACGACGAGACGGCCAACGTCTACGTAGAAAACCACTTGGGTGACAAAAGTACCAACGTCAACTAATGAAGCACGCAGCACGGCAGTGTCGATGTCAAACTTGTCTTCCTTTGGCGGTGATAGTTTTGTGCTTTTGGAACCCTCGTCACGTGAAGTAATGGCCAACTTTTGATGCTCTTTCTCCAAATTCGAGTTCAATGTTCTATCTGGCAAAAGAAATTTGCGCCGAATGGAGGTCTCACGTCGCACACTTTGGCGTTGATTAGCTGTGAGCTCGGCTACTAGGTGGTCCCCCAGTCGCTGCCACGGTGTAAATCCTTCGGCAACCAGCTTTTTGACCGCGATTTGCCATTGTTCGTGCAGAATGTTGAAGGAGGTGGACACTTCCTGCTGGGCCTGATCCAAGCTAGTCCTCACAGCAGTACTAGTACGATTGATTTGCTGTGCCGTTGACTCGGCTGCATAAACAAGCTCTTGCTGCAGCTGTGTTGCCTGCTGTACGGTGGCGTTGAGCTGTTTTTCCAGCAGCTCCCAAGTCTTATCTATAGTGTCCAGGACGTCCGTAAAACCGTCGTGCAAGCCCGCTAGAACCTCGAGTGCTTTGTGAAGTGTTCGACCAGTTTTTCGTACAGCCGTAAGACTGGCAGTAGATGTTAAAGTCAACGGATTCAAAAGCTTCGATGGGGCTACTTTGCCCAAGCGACCAAGGCGAGAGGCCGACTGTTGTGTGTGACCGCTACCGTCGTTTTCAGATAGAATTGGCGCTAATGAGTTCAATTGCTGGGATACCAGTGTATTCGTTCCTCCGATTGTTTTTTCAATGCTTGCCTTAACAGCGTCGATGGCGTTCCACATCTCAAATAGTTGGCTTTGGAATTTCGTTGCTTGCTTGGATGCGCTGTTATTCGCCTCCGAGACAACTTGTGTTGTCAATAACGCACGAACCGCAAGTACCAGTGACCGTGAGGATGACAAATCATCAGTTTCCGGCATGTTTTCGTAAAAATTGTCGGTGAAGCAGCCAAGCGTTGAGTTTGCTTTGGACATTGTCACCTGTTTCTTCAATGTTGTCAAGAAAGTATGGGAACCTGTCAAAGAGACGCAAGCGTGTGAGAAAACCAAAAGCTAAGACGAAGTTGACGATCAAACTTACATGTCATCGTCGTATTTCTCTGATGAGCAAGGATTTTGTCATTCGTATCGATGATTTTCTGAACGCGTTTGCTATCTGCTTCAAACTGCAGTTTTGCACCGGTCATATACTCGAGCGAGCTCCGATTTACGCATTGGGTCATGGTGTTCAACATGCGACTTGTAGCAGCATACTCTGCTCTTGCAATTGTTAACTCGTTGTGAACACCCAGCACGTCGAGTGTCCACGTGGTGGCTATCGAGGACACATAGATACCCCCGGTGAAAGTGCATATAATAAAAAGCACAATGAAATAGAAGCGTGGATAGTTGTCAAACCATCTTCTCTTGGGGTCATCACGAGGCGCTAAAGGAGACGGCAAGCAAGCATATCTTGCATTCTTGTCTTCGAAAGTCGTCACCTCAGAGCCGTTTTGACAAGTCGACGACAAAGAACTAAGAGGATGCACTTTCATACTCAAACGAGGCAACACCTTGCGAGGCAACATCTGGCGAGGCAACATCTTGCAAGGCAATACCTTGCACCAATCCAGCTAACAACGGAATGAAGTGGCATTTAGCAAGAATTGCTACGAGACATTGAAAGTGACGATGCAAGAGACTGAGACGAGAGTGCGACATATTGTCTTTGATGTTGTAAAGCGTTCTATCAATCAATGAAGCGAGTACTCATTAGAAATGGATTAACTAGGTTGTCGTTTCATTAGGTAGACCACTACAGTACAGCCTTCAAACGACGCGCATGTCAAAAGATTAATCCTTGTACTCAATATCTAACAATGAAATCTATAAATGGGAGCGCTCAGACATCCAAGGAAAATTGAAGCCTCAGCCAGCAAGCCAGGTGGCAACCCAGTCGCTATCAGCAAAACACTGCGAATGTTTAAGGGATATGTTTCTTCATCAACGCGCTCCAATCGTCAATATACAGATACTACTTTCCAATCGTCAATATACAGATACTACTATACGGATCCATGCTCTATTGTGTTGACAAACACGTCGCAAACGTAATTATTTCTTCTTCTATGGGTGTCGTGGAGAACACAACATGAGTAATCCCCGTCGGGTTAGCTCGAAGTAGCGACGGCACGACGTCCGCCATATGCCACTGAGCCAATTGCATAACTTTTAGTATGACCATCAGTCCTCGTGAATCCGCCGAAAGCTCAGGCCCGCCAAAGCGAGCCATCTTCGCAAAGCTTCATCGTAGAGGGAGTCTGCGCTTTGACGCTGGCACTCTCTGCCCTGGTGTCCGGGGAATTTCCCCAAGTCGCCTCCACTCTAGCACATGAAGCACTAAAGAGGAGACCCACTTGACTTCGCAATTCTAAATCGTGTTCTGATCAAGAGGAAGACGAACAGCTCCGACGGTTTGGAGCTCTGTGCACCACCCGTCTATTGTGACTGCTGATTGGCTGCAAACTTTGTAGCGAATCCACTTGTTTCCGTTAAAACGGATGGACAGAAATCTTCCAAATAATGAGACGTCTTCCTGCCACCTGCTGTTGCTTAAGGCTTTCATTTTCGGATGGCTGACGCTCTCATTCGTGCGTACTAGCTGTGCTTTTTATACAAGCTTTGGCCGCGACACATTAATACAAAAGGCGTGGCTGACAAAAGTACGTTATGAGTTGACACTAGAGGATCGCTAGCTTCCTATGAGTTTGTGACATCATTAACAATGCCGGAACTCTACAGTTAAGCTTTAGTCTCTATGATACCACATTCAAATGTGCTAAACCAGCTCACACACACAAACATGCATCGTCATCGCTACTACTTGAGCCCTTGGCAACGTCTTCTCGTGTCTCGACGATGATGATCGTAAATAGTTTGTTGCAAAAAGTAGCCACTCTTTCTGCGCCCGTCATCAGACGACACGATCAAGTCATTAGCTCGTTTCGATCAACTTGTCGCATGTTTGGCGGTAGTCAAAAGTGTTGAATCTAAAACATGTATCCTGTATAAACGTATGGCATACATCAAATCGACACCATTATGATACATGCTTCATATGTTCCTAAGCTTTCATACTCTTTCAGAATTTCATCCCAACAAAGTTGTGTAAAATGGAGCCCATCAGTGTATCCACCTTCCATAAGACGAAATCTTCTCCCCAGTTCCTCATTCTCAAATTCACGCAGTGCAGCACGAACAGCATATATCCCATTTAATAAACCCCTTATGGCTGATTTATCCGATGTTGGACTCTACGGTCTTGCCGTCATGGGTCAAAACTTTGCCCTTAACATGGCCTCTCATGGCTTTAAAGTATCCGTAAGCAATCGTTCACCCGACAAAGTCGATGCGACCGTCCAACGTGCCAAAGACGAAGGCAAGTTGCCCCTTGTTGGTTACAAAGATCTAAAGGAATTTGTTGCATCCCTTGCACGTCCTCGTAAGGTCATTATTCTTGTTGTTGCTGGCAAACCTGTCGATTTGACCATTGCAGCACTCTCGGAATTCATGGAACCCGGTGATATTCTTATTGATGGAGGGAATGAATGGTTTCCGAATAGTATTCGTCGTGCCAGTGAATTGGAGCCAAAGGGGATTCATTTTGTAGGTATGGGAGTATCTGGTGGTGAAGAAGGGGCACGCAATGGACCATCACTCATGCCTGGAGGTCCTAAAGAGGCTTTTGATGCTCTTGAACCTATCATTACCAAGTGTGCAGCTCAAGTTGATGATGGTGCGTGTACCACCTACTTGGGTCCTATCGGCTCTGGGAATTATGTAAAAATGGTACATAACGGAATTGAGTATGGGGACATGCAATTAATTGCTGAAGCTTATGACATTCTCAAAATTGCTGGAGGATTGACCAATGACGAGTTGGCAACTGTCTTTGAGGAGTGGAATAAGAGTGAATTGGAGTCATTTCTCATTGAAATTACAGCTCAAATCTTTGCCAAGAAGGACGATCTGGAAGAAGAGGGATATGTTGTGGACAAGATTTTGGACAAAACGGGGATGAAGGGCACGGGACGGTGGACGGTACAGGAAGCAGCTGAACGGTCTATTGCTGCTCCTACAATCACTGCGTCATTGGATGCTCGCTACTTAAGCGCTCGGAAGGGCGAACGTGTCTTTGCTTCCAAGATCCTATCGGGTCCGTCTGAGATCCCGGCCGTTGACAAGCAACAGCTCATTGACGACGTCCGTCAAGCTCTTTACGCTTCCAAGATCTGCTCGTATGCACAAGGTCTGAACCTTATTCGTGAGGCTGGTACGCAAATGGGTTGGAACGTCAATCTGGGCGAATGTGCCCGCATCTGGAAGGGTGGCTGCATCATTCGTGCTAAGTTCCTGGACCGCATCAAAGCGGCCTATTCCAAGGATGCGTCGCTCATCTCGTTGCTGGTAGACCCGGACTTTGCCGCTGAACTGCAAACTCGTCAGTATTCGTGGCGTCGCGTCGTGTCGCTCGCTGTGGCTAGTGGCATCCCGACGCCCTCGTTCTCGGCATCTCTCAACTACTACGACACGTTCCGTCGTGAGCGTCTGCCGGCCAATCTGACCCAGGCCCAACGCGACTTCTTCGGTGGTCACACCTACGAGCGCACGGACCGCGAGGGACTGTTCCACTGCGCCTGGTCTGCTGCCCACCACAGCATTGGTGACGTGCAGGAGCGCATCCGTGGCAACCTATAAGCGGGAGGAGCTCATACTTATCTATGCAACATCACAAATCTGCCCATTTGCAGGCTTTGTGAGTTTGATATGATCATGCCAGCTCGATTCCTTTTAGCTATAGTCTTTACTTGCTCAGCTTCTTGCTGTTGATTTTTACATGCATTGATCTACATGCGAGAGAGAGCAGGTAAGCGTGCGAGCACTTCGGTCTCGCTGGCTGTGCCAGGGTGCACGCCAGGAGGCAGCTTGCGGAACTTGGACACACGCAGAGCAAGTTGCTCCAGCTCGCCATCCCTTGCATACTGCGAAGTCAAGCTCAGCAGCGAGACTACTCGCTTGTTTACATTAGGCTTGCCCTTGCCGTTGCCTGAACAGCGGCGACTGGAAAGGACATGCCAGCGTTTCAGCAATGCCAAAGCATTCTGCAACGTCTCGCGCGAGCACGACTCGTAGAAGCTGATGAGTTTTTCATGGTACATCGTCTCCGCGAGCCATTGCAGGCGCTTGAGCAAATCCTCCGACGTCACTTCACCTCGCGGGCGCAATGCGAATAGACTCGTAACAGCAACCCAGTAGCTGTCAATGAAAGGCGACACGAGAGTACTTAGCAACGACAGCATCACGCCGTCAACTCCTTCCACGCGTGGTGATGACGAAGAGGAAGTGGCCACACGAACAAGCACATTGCGGGACTCCAGCTGTGCAAGCGTCCCCGCGAGGTGAGCACGATCAGCCTCGGGATTGTCCTTGCGAACAAACTCCATCGCGAGCATTCCATGCAAGAACGACGCGCCATTGAGCAGCTCCTGACGATCCACGCCTGTTTCATCCGAGCTGTTTGACACAGTACTGCTATCACCAGAGGGCAGGTTGATCGCATCTAAAGCATGATACGCACAAGCCAGCACACCTTCAAGGTTGAACCAGTGCATCAACTTATTGCGGTAATACCCTAGGCCGATCATGTTGGGGTATTGCTCGCGCTATACAAGACATCAACAGTGAAAATGCATCCAACATCACCTTTACAATACCAACACTTACACTGGTGATGGCAGGCTCGACAAGGTTCTTACGTCGCATTGTGACAAGTTCGTAAAGTAATTCAAGCGCGTGGTCTACAACAGCAGTAGGTGAGCGGCCCTGGGTGCCCACCACACGACCACCCCGACGCAAAATCTCTAGTCTCAACCAATTCGCCTGGCGTACAAGTTCCTGCTTGGATATTCCGTGACGGTACACCAACAGGATAGTGGCTACCACGTGTGACATCGCACACGTCGCATTCTCAATCAATGTGTCCGTGATTACATAACCCAAATCTTCGACGATAGCAGACGTCGGTATGAACGTCTCTTGCTCCTCAGCGCTCGCAAGCTTCGCGTCAATATACTTCTTCACGTCTAAAGGTACACCAAATTGTACCGAGATAGAGCCAAATTTCTTGCGCACTACTGGCATCGCTTTAAACAGAGCTGTGATCGACTGTTGATCAAAACAGTCAATAAGGTGTGAGTGCTCAATATGACTGATGCAGCAGCGAGAGAAAGACACAAAAGCATACCTCGCGAATTTTGCCCTCGCCCAGTAGCTCGTTCTGGTGTAGCAAAACTTCCAATGGCTTCTCGTAGTCTATGGTCACGGGAACGATGTAAAGCTGGAAGCACCAAACTTAAATATAAGCACCCTTGAGCTTCATATACAAAAAAAGTAACTTACACTCTCGACCTTCTCCGATAGGTAGCAATCAACAACAGTACTAAGGATCCCAAACTTTGGATGCAGCTGTTTGCCACTGCGACTACGAGAACCCTCGATGAAGAACTCAATCGTATGTCCTTTCGATATCAGATATTGCGTGTAGGCACGGAATACTGCCGCGTATAAGGGATCGTCAGAGAAAGACCGGCGAATAAAGTACGCTCCGGATTTGCGTAGTAGCTTGGTGAGACTACCCATGTGCAGGAAGTCTTCTCCAGCGGCAACGTAAGGAACAGGGATATTGTAGGCAAAAAACACGTAGCTCATGAGCAAGAAGTCAACGTATGATCGGTGAGTAGGCACAAGCACTACACTCCCACGGCGGTCGGCTTGAAGGTCACGAATTCGGGTGAGACCCGTCTCGTCCACGTGGATCTGGTCATACATGTTGCGGCACACCTTTCGAAGCAACCAGCCAAACTTGCGCACTGCCTTGTAGTCCAATTGTGCAGCCATCGTACTAAGCATGCTTGCAGCTTGACGTTCTACGTCGTCTATATCCATCCCTTGTGCCACAGCACACTCTTTCATCGCAGTGCGAACAATTTCCGACTCCAAAACGCTGTTGCGAAGGCCACCGATGGACTCGACATGGAGTCTAGGAACGTGTGATGCCTCGTGATTCATACCTTCCTTCCACCCTGTAAGCCCCATCACGCGACCGAGCAACCCGGATTTGGTGTATCCAGGCTTGCGACTAGATGTGAATGCCCAGGCCACATCGGAGAGCAGTCCAGGAAACGAGATCGCGTGATGATCGGGGTCCCATTCTAGTATACGTCCAGTGTTCAGTGCAAGCTGCGTCTGATTGACTCCCTCAATGTCCACGTCGATGACATCCTCGTACAGCATATACTTTTTCAGTCCTACACAGTAATTCACAACGTAACGTTCCCAGGCAATTTCGTGTGAATCGATCCAAAAGTCTTTTGTTGCCCAGGGTCTAAGCGTTTTCTCTGCAGCATCTGCATCAAATATCCACTGGCTTTTCGTGAATGGCTTGAACAACTCCACGAGGTTCCGCGCATGCCACGTAAGCTGCCATAGCTTTGCCGCACTCTTTATATGCCCCGGATGACCGCTTTTGTTGGCAATTGTCGAATACACGGACGACGGCAGCGCATACTTAAGAAACCATTGAATTTGAAAGCTCTGGTGAGTTGGAATCATAGAAAACTTGGCCGGGAAAAGGCCGCATGATGGAGGATTCTTGCAGAAGTATTCTGGCACAAGTACGGCAGGCACACGCCAGCGTAGCGGATTTTGCCGTGGATCCGACGTGCCGCAATGCACAACCATAGGCGTATTCATTACGACACCCTTGACTAACGGACAAGGCATTTCTTGTGATAACTGCAAGTTTTCATGTTCGTGAATCTTTGCACAGATTGAAAGTAACATACTGTTCACCACCAAATCTACAGGAACGATATCTGCAACATTTCTTGGGTCGCCCGGCAGCATCGTCAACACGCCCGTTCCTGCAGCCAAGAAGATAGCTCCGGCAGCAGCAATCTGATCAGTCCAGCCAGGCATGGGCTCTTTCCAGCTTGCGCCTATAATTGTCGGACGGTGAATCACCAGCGGAAAGTTGGCCACAACTTCTTTTACCAAGAGATGCTCTGTCATTGACTTGGTGAGTGTGTATGTGTTTGGATACGTCCCCATAAGGTTCACCCTCAGCCGTTCCAATTCACTTGGCAATGCCGTCGTAACTGCTTTCAATGCATCATGTGCGTCGAAATCCAGCGGATATAATTTCTCTAAAATCCTCGTTTCACGTAGATTACTGTTCACGTAGGCCGTTGACACGTGCAAATGGCATCGAATCCTAGCACAGCTCTGCACAAATCTTGCAACGTGCAATGCACCAAGACAGTTTATCTCAACCGCCACTTCGAGTGGATCATTAAATTGCACTGTAGCTGCCGAATGGATAGAGATTTGCACACAAGTACGCAATAGTCGTGCGTCTTCAGCACTAAGTCCCAAATCCGGCGTCGCGATATCTCCCGCAATTGCCTGTAATTTCTCTGATGCAAAAGCTTCAAAATCCTGCGGACGTTCATCTCGCAAACGATTAAAGATGCGACTTTGGATGATCTCGTTCTGTAGACGTTGAGCTGGTGCCACACCTTTGCGAGAACGAATTAGTACAAAGATCTACATATATTGCAATTGTAATAGTATGGCAAAGTAAGAATTAGCGTATTAACAACGGCATTTAGCGTGTAAAAAGAGGGATTTAATACTTTGGCGATGTCTGGGGTGCATCGTAATAGCTTCTCAATAAGCGTCTGCAGTGTGAAAAAGAAGGGGAAATACAATAAGAAGAGAGAAAGAGAGAGACGGTGGTCTGAAGTTGTGGTGCGGAGTTTA
Organism: Peronospora destructor; assembly: GCA_011800735.1. Taxonomy (NCBI): domain Eukaryota; phylum Oomycota; class Peronosporomycetes; order Peronosporales; family Peronosporaceae; genus Peronospora; species Peronospora destructor. Next base: position 9,328 of record WBRY01000034.1, on the reverse strand, counting down.
CCTTGGCTAGAAAGCCTGTACCACCCGTAATGAAGAGGCTCTGACCCGCGTAGACGTGCTCCATTAGAATATCGGAACTGAATAGTACTAACAAGATGTCAGTGATTTCGATTGGCTACTTATACTTTTAGCGAATGAAAAAAGATTTTAACATGTGACAATTCTTCCTAGCTTCAGTAATTGACGAACGCCATGCAGAATAAGATTACAAAAATAGTACTATTCCTTTTCTTTCGTTAAATATGCTGCAGTCTTTCAGATAAATTTGTTCTCAAACTAGTATGCGTTTCTCAATCTCATGGCTCGAGGCAAACGTTATGTGAAACAAAAATAGCAAATTATTGTAAAATGACTATCGCCTATTATATAAACTTGCTAAATGTGTGTCGTGTACTTGCAACACTGCCTTCGACGAAATTATTATGATGGGAGTATACTGCGGCTACGTGTTTTTTTTGTCCATTACAGTCATTTAGTATAGCCCAACAATTCGCCAATGTCCTTCCACAAGGAGCCTACACATCTCCTGGCGGTTGCTAACACCGTAGTGTTAGCGCTTACAGGGTCCTAAATCCTGTCTAATTCTGTATCCTAGCCTCATCTCCGTCCTGATGAGCCGAAGGCGAATGCATGGATATCCAGTGGCTGATGTCCCCCTCCAGTACCACGTTCCATGTCGGAGCCAGCTGGGCGAAGTCTGCCGCTAGTATCTGGGTGCTCGTCTTGGTATCCATAGCGATATTAGCCAAGGCATCTGCCATTTTATTGAAGTGGCGTAAATGATGAACCCAATGCACTATCTGTAGCTTGTCAGCAATATTGCGGCATTGGTCGTAAACATCACGTAAGTGTGATGATTTAGGCGGCTTGCGCCGAATACCCCCTGGTAAAAGATGTGGCGTAATTTAGAAACCAGATCCGGTCGTGAGAGCACCGGTAAGTGTAGTGCTGGAGATGAAATATCCGTCGATACTGCGATCGTGGCAGTTTCCCCGTGAGCAGAAGGCGCTAGTACCTGTGCCGTGATGAAGTGATCGAGAGGGTGGGCCCGAATTCGTAGCTCCGACGTAGTCGAACGTTGATATAGTAACTCGGGGTAATTCGTCACCAATACGATAATCAACAACCGTAGTTCCTCGTCTGGTACGGAGAGGTGGATATTCCATATAATGATCCCAGAAATGTCCATCGTCCAGGTCAGCAGATGTCGTAATTGAAATCCAGCACGACCAAAAGACAAGTGTTCAAGCGTCTGCCGCGCTCCATCTGCATTCAGGAGAGATAAATGCCGTAGTGTGGCGTAAGGCAACCACTCTGTGCAACATTTGCCATAAGCGCCCGCACAAAAGCGCCGCATATTGCTTGTATGGGAACCGATCAAAACTCGCAGATCTGTCTCCACGTGCCCACCACTCTGAGAGGTGCACTGACCTACGGCTTCTTCCACTTGTAAATAGAGTTCGATCACATGTGTTTTGTGTGCTGCGGACACTTCCTCCATCTCTGAATGCTCAATCAACGTCGCTCCCACCTTCCAAAGTGTCTCGCCTGCTCGACAGCCTGGTAAAGAGGTTGTTGAGAAACCGGGGGTAATGTACCGTGTGACTGGTAATTTGGTGGGCTGGAAGAGAAAATCCCCGAGCGCCTGGTCTTTGATAAATGCCTTGGATCCCCATCTTAATACCGTTACAGCCGCCATCGCGAGGAGCTCCGCCCTTAAATCTGGAGCGGCTACGTGGCGTTGACATAGCATCAGACGGGTTCCGTGTATTTTCGTGTCAGTTCGCCGGCACTCTCGCTTTCACTCATCTCGATGGCCACTACCTACAAACGGTCCATCTAATGCAATATAGCAACAAACGCTAGGCTAAACAATTCGTACTGTGCGCAGGAAAGTCTTGACGCACTCACCATCATTTCTCAGGTAGTTAAACTGCATTAGTGACTTGCCTGGTCTTGAGCCATTGATTGATAAAACAATCGCAAAGTTTAAAGATCGTCTTAAAGCGAAGATGTGACTTCTTTCGGCGGCAGAAACTGTAGCTGTGAAACAGGTATCTGTAACTAATGTTACGGCTCCGTGGTCAGAACTCGGCCGGCCACCATGCTAACCCACCCTCATATCCATACTCAACGGAAATGTGGTGAAGGTTGACTTGTGGTCTAGCCACCGACGGAGTTTGCAGCAGCCTACATGACGCAGAATTTGGTCGATAAGCTGAGAAGACAATGCGCTAATGCAATAGCGCTTCACGATATAGCAGGGCTTACCTCAAAGTTGCTAGCACGTGTGTTGTATAGTCGCTACTTGTAGATCCAGTGAAACCATGCAACGTACCAAATAGACTTCCAAAATGGCAAACATCAAGCAGATTGATGTCACGAGTGGCATCTGCAAGTAGCAACAGCCAGTTGTCAGATTCGATAAGGTTCATCGATAGACACTTACAACAGAAAATTTCAGATGTCGAAGCCGCAAAGAGGTGATCGTGACATGCGTGGCCACATGTCAAAAATACATGCGATTCACCCTGACGCAGCCTTTGCAGCCCCACGTTGGTCCCTACTTATGCATGATAGCTGCCTATACCATCGTGCACTCCACATGTTCGGGTCGGTCGTATATGTTTACCAGCATTCGACCCCTGCGACGTTCGCTTGCTTCCGCAGTACTCTACTATTTTTGAAAAGAAATATACAGCAAACGGTCTCCTTGGATTAACGCTCTTCGTTGAGAACGCAGCACAATAGGACACAAAGAGATTATCTGAATGATCTGCTTCTACCACGATAAAACGGATATACGCGCTAGAAATACTGAGCCTAGTTGTTCTCACCTTATCGCAGTTTACAGACTAAAGTGCCACACGGTCGCCGTATTAAATTATACAGCTGTTCAGAGTACGACGCTCGTACGATTGTGCCGAGCATACTTTAACCAATGTTCATCTCGCCGTATCGACTGTGAGGCGAAGGTAATGCCATAGCTTTCACTGTTTGGCACTTTGAGGTTGTGTTTTGACGACAACTCTGGAGAAGCCACACGAATTGGTTTTGTGATAAGACTCCAGTATTTGATTTGACTTCTGCTCAACGCAGCTGCCTAACCTAATATATGCCTCGCATCGTCACAATCGCGCTTGTAGCGGTATCCTCTATTGCAACTTTGTGGGCTCCCACCGCTTCGGGTTTCTGGACTACTAGTCAAGGACGCGTGGTATGGGAAGACAATTGCAATTTCTACGGACACGACTACCGATCGATGAAGGCCATCCCCGCTGTCTGTGGCGGCGTGTGTGCTAGCGATGCAGCTTGCACACACTGGGCTTGGAACAACTACAAAGGCGGTACTTGCTGGTTCAAGACAGGAAATCGATCAACCAAGATTGCCAAATGGGGTACTAACTGCGGCTACGTGCTTGGTCGTAGCGTGCAAGGACAAAAAGGTAAAGGTCAAGCTGCTTCCAATAGCGGTCTATCCTCGTCCGAGATGCGTGAGATGCTTGGACGCATCAACGCTTACCGATCGCAGAATGGTCTTGCAGCACTCACAATCGACAACCGTTTGGTATCAGCGGCCTTACTGCATTCACAGTACCAGGCCAACAACTGCAGGATGACCCACGGAGGTTCAAACGGATCAAGACTCGGTGACCGTATTAGCGCGCAAGGCTACCAATTTGCTACGGCTGCAGAGAATGTGGCCGCTGGTCAAAAGACTGTGGATAATGTTATGACTTCGTGGTGGAACTCACCGGGCCACCGCGCCAATCTCCTCAATAAAGACGTGAAGAATGTGGGGTTTGGAAAAGTAGTGAACAACGGTTGCGGCAATTATGCAACCTATTGGACGCAGGACTTTGGCCAACTACAATGAAGTGGGTGTACATGAAATTGTCCGTGACGTATGGCTCAATGGAAAGCCAAGACATTGTGATCACCGATCGTTTTTCGATCAAGTTAACATAGAACGTAGTGCGTAGGTGAGTGTAAATAGCAGTGACAGCCCCAATACAATGTTGCATGAAAATCTTTAACTGATTTCTTGAAACGGATATTCGTTGAAGACATGTGACATCTGTATTATAATACTTCGACACACCAAATCCAGCTGTATCTGATTATAAGAAGTTGAAGTCAACTAAAACCACCTTCATATCAAAAAATGCTGACAAAGAGCAGAACATTGATTTCTAGTTTTTACGAGCAAATACATTTTGTACTAACAAGGCTAAGCATTGCATTGCATCAAGTTAAGTTAAGTTGAATTAAGTCAATGCTTACCAAATGCCAAGTTCTTTGCGCTAGACACTTATAGTGTAAGAATCGAAAATTCGCTTGGCACCACCTTATCCGCAACCTCAGTACCTCAATATGATACAATGTACAACAAAACAGCGGTATAGCGCGGCAGAGGTGTACAACTGCTGTTTTGAAAGGCCATCGCGTTAATTCTTTGGTTTTTCGAAAAACGTGCTTTACGTGCAATAAATAGCAAAACCCTGTAGCTTCAGGACCCACCTCTCAGCTTTCGTGCTCCTCACGATGCCCCAACGCGATACTCGAGTGCTTTTTGCTGCTGATGCCGTCGCTGCAGTCTGCGTCATGCCAACCACTGCAGGCATCCAACTAGGCAGCAAAGAAAAAAAATAATGTGGGAAAACAACTACAACTTTACCGGGAAGGATTGCCGACCGATAAAGGCCATCCCACAGGTATGCGGCGACGTCTGTGCTCGCGATTCGACATGCACGGGCTGGATCTGGAACAACTACAACGACGGCACTTGCTGGCTCAAAAATGGCGCGCAATTCGCCGAGCCTGCCAAATGGGCTACGAACGGCGGCTACGCCGTCTCGGGCAACGTGAAGATACAAGCGCAGACTCAAGCCCCAGCAGGAGTCTAAGTCCCAGCAGGAGCCTTAAGTCTTAGCAAGAGCCTAAGTCTAAGCGGAAGCCCTAGTCCAAGCGGAAGCCCTAGTCCAAGCGGAGGTTCGGTTCAAACGGAAGCCCCAGTCTAAGCGGAGGCTTCAGTCCAAGCGGAAGCCCCAGTCCAAGCGGGAGTTTAATTTTCCAAGTTCAACTTTCATCAAACGGTGGCCTCTCCGCCGCTGAAATGGGCGAGATGCTAGCTCGATTCAATGCCTACCGTGCAGAGAGTGGCCTCAAGCGCTCACTGTCGGCAACCGTCTCGTGGCATCATCTGCCCTACACTTTTAATACCAAGCGGGTCAGTGCAGAATGACACACGCGGGCTCAGGCGGCTCGACACTGGACACACGCATCGAAGAACAAGGCTACAGATTCGCGAAAGTGACGGAAAACGTAGCAGTCGGCCAGAACACTGTGCTAGAAGTGATGACGGAGTGGAAGAATTCGCCGCGTCATCGCGCGAACCTCCTGAACAATGATGTGGTGAACGTTGGCTTTGCCAAGGCGGTGAACACTAATTGCAACAGCTACGCGACATACTGGACACGGGAGCTTGGTCGCCTAGGTTAAAGCGAGTAAGAGGCTCACCAAATGTACGTGTAACGAATGCGTCGTCCCCGCCAGTAATACCCACCAATTGTAGTAATGCAATCACATAGGGTCCATTCGAAAGAAAACTGTGCATGATCGCACATAGTGAGCAAACGTTAAGGAACGCAGCAACTTAGGATAACATGAATCGATCGTGGTACATGTACAAGTGCACTACAGTTATCTTCTAAATGGATACTTTGATGATCCAAAAATTAGGTATTTGTTAGGCCTGTAGCGCCATTACAATTTGAGAAAACGGATATGATGTATACTGGTATATGGATACCCCGCAATAAGCAAATGAAGTAGCTGGTACCTAAGTCCTCACAATCAAACCAATCAAGCACTGGCTTACCAGCTAATTCCAGTCCGCTAAGATTGCGATGGCAACGATGTCACATGATTCCAACAGCCGTTTATGAAGTCGGAGTGCCACCGGTCTCTTTATATCAGATCATTCACCTTGGTTTTTCGAGATCGTGGAGACTACACTGACTCCAAGACATTAAAATTTGGCAATCGGCCAGAGCATGTCTTTAACTTCCACAGTGAAAATGATTTTCTAGCTACTAAACTCCAACATTGTTTTACGAGCCAATTTGGCATGGGTAACTTGTAGAGCTAGCAAGCCGAGAAGCTGCCTGATTGATCATGACTAAACCAAAAATGCTATAACTGCAGCGTTGCAATGAAGAATTTAGGTGGGATAAACGCGTTGCAAGTGCAGATGAGGAGGTTGAGGAAGATTGGATAGCAAGACTGGGACTGAAGCAGATAAAGCGGCAGCTACCGCTGTAACCGCTGCTAGTACTAAGAGTGCTGCAAAGTCTTCTGCTGCTGAAGCTGCAGAAAAGCAACGTGGGCTTCTTACACGACAGCAGAATTAGGAACTTTATGAAGTCTTTTCTAAAATATAGGCCAAGCTCACAGCAGATTGTTAGCTTAGCTCTTTACTTATGGCACTCATACCACGACTATTTTCCTGCTCACCGGCACTGCTTTCTCAATCATTCAAGCGAGTGTGGCACAATCTTGATGAGAACTTGGTGGGTGTTGGCAATACATTGCTCTCTTGCTTACGGCTATTTCATATTTTGCACAGATAGAGCGCATACCATTCTTTGGGTTACGCCAACAATATCATGTTTGAAGCGATTGCTAGGCTGTCTTCAGGTAGACCAACTCTGCCACTTTGCGCAGCACAGGAGAGACAGTCTACACTAGTTTAAATTACCAATCGAGACGCCCTGCAACGGAAGCCAAAGCTGAGGGCGTCGCTGTATCATTATTATTGTGACCCAACATTGGAGTTCTCAAACGATGCGCAGCTCTACGTGAGGCTGGTGTCCAGATTGGGGACAAGGACACAGGCTCACGTAGAGCTGTGACCGGGTAGCCCGTGCGAGTTTCGCCACTCGCTTGGTCTCCTTACAGCTAACACCACAATTTAAAGCCCGCCCATTCTTCTGTTGCAGCGGCAAGACAAGCTCTGCGATCACTATAGTGCTATTACATTGGAGACTGAGCTGCTCAGCACTTTTTCTTGGTGTCTCGTTCTTGCATATCCGACGTAAGAAGTTGTCAATGACGGCGAAGAGGATGGCACCCATACCATAGACCCCGACACAGCGCTGAAACCGAGCGGCGTTGTTGTACGGCATTCTGACGGCCACATAAGACTGCTTGGCGCTGACCAACACTGACGCACAAGATGCACACATTGGTTTCTGCCGCCTTCGGTCATGTGGGCACTGCTACCAAATTGCAGAGGGCTTCGGCATCTTTCTCGTGGTGGTTACTCATCCCGTGACACGGTCAAGATCGACATGCAAGAAGAGGCCATAAAAATGCTGCCCTTGGGTCGTGCCCGAGCTACCGCAAAGGAGGCCTGATCGTGGCGATTGGATGCCGATCGTCTATATCTTCGGTCAGTCACGCATTGGCTTGGAGAGAATTTGAGGAGCATGCGCTGCCAAACTGTTAGGCATGCTTGTAGTAAACCGTAGAGTTCGAGTTTAGAAAGCATACCACGATTCGCTGCCATTGAGGCTACACAAGTGACAATATTTCAATATGTTGTTGTTGACGTCAACTAGTTCAGCGAATATCTGGCAACCTATACGATGATCAGCGCAGTTTCTTTATGTATCGTTGCAGAGCGGGTCCACCGCTTGACCACGCTGCAGAATACAATATTTGGGTCCACCGCCGAGATGATTACAATGACTCTCCAGTATCTAACCCACCACACATCGTCTCGCACAGCTGTCGCTATGAAGCCTCTAAGTAGTTGCGTCACACCATGACTGCAGCCAAGTCCTTAAACTAGTATCGAAATCTCGTGTCATTATTCTGCTAAGGCTCCATGACGACCTCCGCGGTGTGCTAATCGCCGCCGATGAGATGCCCAACACCGCCGATGAGATGCCCAACACCGCCGATGAGATGCCCAACACCGCCGATAGATGTCCGACAAGATGCCACACTGAAATGTAGTTGGTGTGAGGGCGCTTCTCCTAATGCCGTCTATCTACCAATACTGCGAGCTAATGCGCGGTCACTGGGGCGATGGAGGGCAGCGAGACGCACACGCCGCGGTAGAGCGCCGGCGCGGATCATTCGGTGGGACGCCCTGCTGCATCGCGTTCTACAGTCGGCTGCTGCAAGGCCACCTTGTTCGTGCCGGCAATAGAGTGCACGGTGCCATTTGAAGGCTGAAGAGTCGCTCCGCTTGCTCTGACATTGTTCAGGACTGTTGCTGTGCATTGGCGAGCTTACTGTCAATTGACCATAATCAGAATTAAGTCGTGAATGTCATGGAAAAAAGTGAATGAGAATGTCCACACAGCGTACAAATCTTACAAAACAACAAACAAAAAGCGCTCAAAAATGCTTAGTTTAGTCATTTGTACGTGTGGTTTTGCTTGTAATATAAGTACAGATGCAACACGTGATGTCTAATCATACCTTCTCGGCCTAAAGGCTAAGATCAAGTGTAGTATCTGTTCTAATCAGTGTGAAAACTGGTTTCCCGACTTTTAGTCGGGGATTTTTCACATTCATTTTTGGGGCTTTAGGAGTTTCTAGCTTGCTAGTTCCTCTTGAACGGTCTCCGAGAGGTTCCACCCTTCTCTCGTGAGGCCAACTGCTACACTTGCTTTCCTCTTTTCTTGCCCTCCGACCCTTTACCAACGCATCTTGGGATGCGCTTCTGGTGGCCGGACTGGCAGCCTCGGGAGCGCTCTCTGTCCTTGGATAGCGAGTGCTCGACGACCAGCCACTCCAGTCTCGCCAGCGACGCGTCTTTCTATAGCGCGGGTGCTGTCGCGGAGACTGGAGCGGCTGATGGTTTTTTGGGGCGGGACGATCCACTAGGGGTCGGGTTACCTATGGTGGATCCGCCTGCCCCCGTTTTGGACTCGGACGAGCCCAATCAGGAGTCTTCTGGCGCCCCTCGCGCGGCGCCATATCTCGGCGCCTGCGGCGATTGGGGCGGTGCAACTTCGGACACGGGTGTATCACCTGCGACGCCCATTGCACAGGCAGCGACAGCACGTGACGACCCCTCGGACAGTCAGGCGCCCACCCGGTCTTCGAGCGCGACCTTGCGTCGGTTCGAAGATCGGGCAGCGGACGGACGTCCGCCCGGGCAGCCAATCGGCACGCCCGACCCGCCTGTACTCGGTTGGAGTATAGGGGACGTGCCACGTGTCGAGGATTCTGCCTCCCCCACCATTGGCCACGACGGCCTCGCGCACCCTATACTTGATCTAAGTATAGGGGGGCTGCAACCTCCTTCGGC